>JASAMY010000276.1:0-30723 GCA_030248085.1 Paralinhomoeus sp. GSCO2_6 | reverse complement strand
CGCCAGGCGCGCTCATTAGCAAGGAAAACAACGAAGGGGGTTGTTTTGTGTTTTGCAAGTTCTTTTTTGCTGTGAATGCTGTTGCCATCTTTAGGATATGGCTAAACTCATGCAGCTGATTATTGTTGCATCTGCAAAAATCTGCCAGGCCCTTTGACGCGTCACAGACTTCCGAATTGAAATTACCGTGTGGACGCTCGCGCAACGTATTGATACTATGGGACTAGGTGTTCACGCTGCAACGACTCGTCGCGACTGGACATTGCAGCGTCGGCGGCGGGTCCAGTTCGGACTGGGCGCTCCATCATCTTGATGTCGGTGGTCGGTCTGGTGCTGCACACGCACGTGCTGGGCGTCATGTCCTCCCTCTGGCCCTACATGCAGTCGGTGCGATGCCCTGTCCGTCTCCTGCGCGTCGGCACCGCATTTAGATGTCGTTGTTGAATTAGGGGCAACGCTAGGAGGCCGCCAATGTCTCATGTAGCATACCCATCTCCATGACGTCTTCCCGTCTAGAGCCGCATAACTAGCCAAGGACATTCGGAAGAGCGCTGTCTGTAGTCTAGGGCAGCGACGGCGCGAGAAAATCCATCGAAAGGAAAGTCTCCGATATAGTGGATCGATCAAGAATCGAACCCAGAACCGTGCGCGCAAGAAGCCGATTCTCTACCACTAGGCCATACGCTGCGCGTTGCCGTGCTGCAGCTGGACAGTCGCACGACCGAGTCCTTTCTGGGTCTCGTGCTGGCCTTCACCAGCGTCGGCACCATCGCGGGCGCCGCGCTCGTGCGGCGCCTCTCCAAGGGACCCTCGTCGGCAAAGTTTGTTTCTTTGTGTGTGTGTGTGTGTGTGTGTGCGTGCGTGCGTGCGTGCGTGTGTGCGTGTGTGTGTGTGTGCGTGCGTGTGTGTGTGTGCGTGCGTGTGTGTGTGTGTGTGTGTGTGTGTGTGTGTGTGTGTGTGTGTGTGTGTGTGTATGTGTGTGTGTGTGGGCCGCTTCTAAACCTGTATGATCGCGGGGTCCCCTCTCTGGTCGCACATGATTGACCGGTGGGGGAGCGCCAAGCGCCCCTGGCGCCGAAATTGCTGCGTCCAATCGGCAGCGCCCAATCGGCCAGCGTCCAACTGTCTCAGCGCTGGGACGACGACCTCGCTCTCTAAAGGTACAATCTCAGTTTGCAACAACGGTTTTAGGCCTCTAATGCATTGGCTCTCTTTTGACACTGGCGGTCAGCGACGCTCTTTACGTGCTGCCGCTGGCGTTGCCGCTCGACTGGCGCAAGTGGGCCGTGCTCGCGTCTCGGCTGGTCACCGGGTTTGGACTGGGTGAGACGCGACTGCGCGAGCTGCTGACGCTGACAGGGTTTGACCCGCAGGCGGCGAGGCCGGTGATCAACGCGTTCGTCGCCTCGGCATCGGTGTTGGCCGATCGCGGGCAGGCGGCCGCCCTCGCGTACGGCGGCATCAGCGTCGCGCTGCTCGTTGGACCCGGTGGGTTGAGTGCCTGCTCATCAGCGTCAGTTGACGCGCCCCAGCGTCTCGCGCTCACCCAGGCCTGCAGTGGGTGTTCTCGCAGCTCCGCTACCCACCGTCGCTGCGGTTCCTCAACGCGCTCACGGCGATCGCGTGGACGCTGGCCCTGGCGAGCGTCGGTTGCGCGGTCGCCGTCGCGGTCTGGCTCCGCGAGGCGGACGCCGGCGAGCGAGAACGTCGACGAGAGGATGACGGTGCCGGGCATACGGCGAAAGGTTTTGTACGATCTCAGGGATCCAGAAAGGGGTGGAGGGATTTTGCAGAAGAGAGGACCCTGTTGAACTTTTTGGATGCTGGGGACAGTTTGACAGTGGTTCGGGCACCAAATCTGTCTATTTGTGACAACGTATAAATACAAACGAAGAAATGACGAAAAACTGTGCTGTTTTTGGCGTTTCTTCTCCCACCACCTATCCCTTTTCCCGCTCTAGATTTCCGTTTTCGAGAGGGTGAATTCCCCCTTTTCCCCTCCTCCTGGATCCCCCCACCGTCCCATCCCAATGCGAGTTCCGTTCCGGTAAACGTCGCACGGAGCGCTTTAGCCCGGTCGTCAGCTGTACCGCCTCCATCTTATGACAAACTGGCGGTTGCCCTGTTGGTCTGGTTCTACTGCCTCGAGATGCTAGAGAACATCATAAGCGACGTGTCAGTGCGTGCGTGCGTGCTGTCGGGTGTGTCCGAATTGCGCGTCCCAACTGCAGGGTGCTCTCACCGTACACGATGCTGGTGTTGGGGATGAACACCATTGAGTCGACCAGCTTTCTGAGCTTGGCGTTCAGCCTCTACGGCTTCTTGGACGTTCTCTTTCTCGTTCTCTACTTCGTCGTCGGCGGCAAGTTCGTAAAAAGGATTCACTTTTTTCTTCAAGAAAAAAACACAGTATTTTTGAAAGCGCGGAGAGTGTTGCAACGCGAGTTCTGTATCCCGCGAGAGGCTTTGAGGCGCGTCGCACGATGCTCATGCAAATTTTTCTGACCAGCAAGCACGGCCAATCGTGACAGCCCAGCCAATGAGAGCGTGCATCCCTTGCCCTAGGCGATTTGTTCACTCTGGTACAGGTGGGAATCGAGCCCCCGAGCAAGAAAGACCACTGAGCCGCTCGCTACTCGTGCACCAGTTTCCAGGAGCAAATTCCGGGAGCCCAATTTGCAGATTCCAGGAGCGCCTTTTCATTGCAATCGGTTTTATCGGTCACGCCATACAATACGTGTTCTTCTACCCGTTTCCCTTCTGGCCGCCCGTCGACTCCAGCTTTTGCGACGCCAACGAGCACAGCTGGTGGGCGCGTCTTCTTGAGGCTCTGGGGCATTGTGTAGCTGTAAAGCTCGGTCACGACCAATGGAAGGGAATGGCCTTTTGAAAGAGGTGTGGCGCTGGAGCCAAAGAGGGGGCTGGTTATGGTTCACAACCCACAATGGAGCACACTTTACCAAGTCATGTTTTCTGGAGTAACAATATTTTACGCCAACTTGTGAACTTCGTGAATTCGACAAATTCTGGTGCTGGTGGGGGTGGGGGGGGGGGGGGTGTTTTACTTCGTCCTGGCGGTAGTGACCTCCGCCTCCAGCCACAGGTGCGCTCGTGCTTGTTATGAGTCCGAGAGACGCCTCAGGTGCGCGGGAATGACCCGACCGCCGGACTGGCTCTTCCTGGCGGCGCTGGCGACGTCTGCGCCTTCGTTCGTGATGGCCGGAGTGGCGGTGAACAGCCTCCTCACCAAGGTGATCGGTCCCAGGCCGCAGGCGGCCGTCCAGGCCTGCCAACTGCAGCTCGGTGCCCTCGTCAAGATCGTCTCGCCGCTCTTATTCGGGTGACTACTGTAGCTCAGTGTTTTACCATTCTACCAGGGCCAATGCACACGAAGTCGTTTCTAGGGGTGATGTGATCAAAAAGAGAGGACAGCCAGGGGGCACTATCTATGAGGGTTGCAATTTAAAAGAGTCAAGGCGACCGGGCACGTGCAGGCCAACATTTGTAACTACTGTAGTAGACGCGCACAATTCATTGCAATTATTCGTATGGATATTTCTGATCGTGCGCGGTTTAGACGCGTAAATTGCCTAGATTTGTCCTGGAGGCGCTGGGACCGAGACCGATTCTCGTGGGACTGGCGGCAGTCATTTCGGCCAGTCTCCTACTGTGGGCGATTTTCTACAGAAGAATGATTCCATTACTGCAAGCAAAGCGAGCGCACTCTGAACAGCATCAGCACGCAAGTGATAGGCGCGTGCGCGCAACCCAATCAATATGAGGAACATTACTTTGAGTAGGTACCTTGTATGTCGAGCGATGCTGCACCGCCAAGAGGTTTGAGTGTCCAAAATTAGCATGCCACGACAGATTTCTGAAAGAATCTCACATTAACCCTATACTTAGCTCTTGGGGCTAGTTGTTTTATCCGGGCCATAAGAGGTAGGCTAATTATAGAAAGTGGCTAATTGCGGGGCTCACGGGAAGTAATATCCACAGAAGCCAACATTAGACACCGCCCGCGGCCCGCCCTGTCTATTTCAAATGTTGAGGTACAGTATTTCAGTAAGAAATTAAGAAACAGGTATAGGTGCTCGTTTTTCACGCCACTTCAGCAACAAAAATTCCGATTTGGACTCGTACCTTTTTTGAGAATCCACCCCGCCCCATTAGGAGTGCCAATAATTGGAGAGGCTAGGAGGCCAGCCAGACCCAGAGCCGATCTCCAACGCTCTCATCAAGGTGGCGTCGTTTTATTCAATTCAGGGCGCTGTCAGCAAGTACCGTAAATCCTATAATTAGCCCACCCCCCTATAATAAGGCCCCCTATAATTATACACCCTCCTAGAGCTCGAACGAAACAAGTAGCCCCCGGGGACTAGGTATGAGGTTTTCGGTATGTATGTATGTAAGTTGACGTGAGGATTCTGCACGTGCTCTGTTTCAGTAAGGGCGTGCAGAACAAAACGGTACAAAAAGGTGCAGGACGGGCATGATTCAAAAGGTGACAGCGTGTCGCCACAATGTCTATTGATCTGGCTTCTCTTGGGATCTTACAACAATCGCTTCAGCGTTTTCACGAATCCCCTTTCGGTCCCTTCGGCCCTGCGACGAGAACGAACCCCGCTTGAACTTCCTCTTACAGTACCTACTTGGATACCTATGCAGAATGCATCTACAAACTTGTCATTGTTGCACTCATCATGCCCCATACATGATCCGTTGACGATGCATGCAGTTAATGTACTCTGCCGTCTGCCATATACCGCTATTTGCAATTTTGTGCAGACTTCTGCACACTTATGATAAGATTGTTTGAACAAAGCTACGCAGTGTCTTCTGACTACGTTAGTTACTGTATTGCGTCGATTCGAAATTTCAAACAGAACAGTGAGTGTAAAGCATTGAATGACCTGGAATTCCTGGAGGCCCTTTAGCTCCTGGTTCTCCCATTGGGCCTGGACGACCTGGCTCCCCAAAGGGTCCCGGAATACCAGGCTCACCTTAATTAACGCGATTGCGCGTTCTACGGTAGATATGGTGGTTTCGTGGTGAGCTGTAAAAATTGGATAGTGTACTGCACATGCAGTGCACTGCAGAAATTGTACAGTGTACTAACCTTGTACAGCACAATGTTAGGTATTCCATGTGCATAGCGCTATGCACACTGTACCATGTACTACACTGGGCACTGCAGTTCTGGTTTTGGTTTCAAGCTGTTCCTGGTTGCCTAGAAACGAGTAGCTTTCTTATTCTGCAAGCAGACAGAAGTTACGTTGTCTCATTGACTGTGAGTGCTAAAATGGCAAAGTGGTGCAAACCCGGGAAGCCTATGGGCCCTAGTTCACCGGGTGGTCCCGTCAGCCCTGGCAGTCCTTGATCACCTTCTTCACCGGGTGGGCCCGACAAACCTATAAATTCGAACAACACTTTGCATACTGCATGCTCGCATACTGCATGCATGAATTCTCGAAAAGCGGGTATGGCAGTTGCTATTGTTTTTTACTCGAGCGATCTACATATTATGTGCACTCGGCGCTGTCTCTTGCGCACACACTTTGAATACTATACATTGATGCGGTCCATCAGCAGGCGCGTTTCTTGGCAAAATATAAAAAATAGCATAGGTATGTTCCTAAATTCTTCCATTAACTCACCTTGAAGATTGTCCAGCTGCTCCTTCAGTCCGGCAACTCTCTCGGCCAACTCGCTCAGGGTCAGGTCTTCATCGATTGTCGCTAGTGCAACAGCACATAGCAGTGGGAGTAGAGCCAGAGCCTTCATTTTGTCCTTGCCAGTCTCGTTTCGAGGAACTTGCACAATTGGCTATACTCTGCGTGTGGACCGATGCGCAAAGTCACACTGCGGCCAACAACGATGGATTCGGCTTCGTTCGCCAGAGGCAGCAAGCTTGTTTATAACTTGAAATTGGATCTATGCGAAACACTGTTCCGCCAGGTCACGCCCGGCGGGTGCACAGTAGACGGCGAACCAACCTCCAAAAAAGAGCGTCCTTGCTTTACGCTCAAAGAATCACACGTAGGTATGGGTAGGTACCATGCAGGGTGGCGTGAGCACAGCGTGCACTGCGCATGAGAGAGCGCGCATGCACTCAGAGTGTTGTATTATGTGCAGTGGACGCGATTTGTCCTCTGTTACAGGCCTGGGACAACCTAATGATTCAATGGCGCGTGATTATTCAGCGAGCGAGTACTGCCCAAGCGATGCAGCGACCACACCATTATATCACCAAGCGTACCTATATCACCATTTCCTAGCATCAGTTGTTGCTCTTGCCACCGCATGAATCGCGTCAACCCGACTCTCCTGGAGGGCCCCTCAGCCCTACAACAAAACAAAACGTCTGTTCCACGTTCTACTCAGCCTTAAATTCTTCAAATTTTTTAATCTGATTTTAGTTTTTCAAGCTGCACCTGGCATCCCGGGGTGCCCAGGAGGTCCCATGGGGCCTGGAGGGCCTGGTTCGCCCTTCTCTCCTGGCAGTCCCGGTTCTCCGCCCTGGCCAGGCATGCCTGGCCGACCTGAAAGTGAACACAGCTGCTGCAATGCCCAGGAACAACGACCAATGCTGGCAAGGTCTGCCTTGAAGTTGGTCCAACTGGAGCTCAATGGCCTCCAGTCTCGCAGCCAGCGCGCTCAGTCCTTCGTCCGACACGCCGAAGCCGAGCGACAGGCCGCACACCAGTGGCAGTAGAATCAAAGCCCGCATGGTCTCTGTTCTTCGCTACTTTCGATACACGAACACAATGCACTACCGGACGTATGCTGCGTGCATATAAGCAAAGCGTGTCTTGAATGGGGACGTGATGAATCGCTGCAGATGTGACAAAACACGAATCACTTGGCGAATAAAGAACTGCTGCACAGGTCTCTTTACTCTTTACAATAGAGGCGCCTATTTTTGGCGGAATAATGGAACAATGGAATCGGATTATTTGACAGGCAGTAAACACGATCACCACCACGCAATGTCCCTACGGCAACGAAAGAACAAGCCACTCATGCCAATGGCGACAGATACCGATGCCCAATTTGCAAATGAGACCGTATTCCTTGGCAGCGTGCCCGTACGCGCACTCACATGTGAGTGCAGCGGGATCCATTACTGTGCTTTTTTTGCGCATGGGTGGATACTGTGCATGGAGATACTGGCAGTTTTTTTGTTCCAGTTCAGACATTTGCGTGTCACAGCATGTCACTCCATCGTCGACTCGCTGTTCCAGCTCCAAATCAGGGTGTACGCGGCAGCGTACAACCCTAATATGTGACGACTTCTGCAATGCGGCTTTTTGAATTTTCAGTCGCTCATCACTCTTGATTGCCTGAACGGACTGTGGCGAATGATAGCTCAAAAGAACCGCCTTCTAGACCGGAATCGAATAAGCCGTCCCGCGTTTCGGTACTCGAGCGTATTAACACGAAACTTCCGAAAATGTTCCGAAAAAGTGGTGTTTTTTTTTTCCTGTTCTGCACACACTTTTTGGGGCGCCGCTCTGGAACGCCTCAGTCGATTGGGACAAAACTTGGCGTGAGCACGCGGTATATGATGGCAACTTTGTGACCGCAAGAAAAATTTATCTAGGTGCTACGGATCTAGAGTTAAGGCCGATTTAGTAATTTTTTGGAACATAGTCGTTTTTTTTGGCCAAAATGCGACAAGAGTAAAAGTCGAAAAAAAGCCGAGTAAACCCCCAAATGTTATTTGATTTCCGTAAACAGCTTTACAAAGAAAGTCTAAGACGCTTGCATGACATTTGAAATTCTCACCACATAATGAGATATTGGCAACCAAAATTTCGCAAATTTCGACCAAAAAAACTTTGTCAGCTATAGGCGCTTCAACCGTTTGTGGCAGAGCTGTTCTGCAATGACGAAAGTTAATCGTCCGGACCTGGAATAGGTTGCTTTCGACAAATGGCAGCGCTCCTATGCCCATGTCTCGGTCGGCCCCCTTTGAAATGCCATTTTTTGGGTGTTTTGTCCCAAAAGTTTGTCAGCTATAGGCGCTTCAACCGTTTGTCATACAGCTGTGCTGTAATGATGAAAGTTACTCGTCTGGACCTGGAATAGGTCACTTTCGAGAATGGGAGCGCTCCGATTTCCATGTTTCGCAGCTCGACCCTCTTGGCGCACCCCCATTTTGGGCAAAATTTGGAACTATGATCGTGCATTATTTTTCATTTCCTGAACGAATTCTGGCGCGTGATAGCTCAAAAGAAGCGCATTCAAAGGGGGAATCGATTAAGTCATAACACGCTTCCATACGCTTGTGCATTCCCGAGAAGTTTTTGGAGATGGCAGGACCCACTCTACATAACAAGCTTCTTTGTTCGTCGCCCATTCGCGCCTGCATCAATTGGACGGAAACCTCGCAGGCATCTATGCTCCACATCAAAAAATGAAATCGCCGGAGGGACTCTTGCTACATGACAGCTATGGTTTACTGGGCACATTTTTCTTTTTACCATGTTCCCTAAATCAAGAGGTCGCTGGTTCGAATCCCAGTAACGCCTGCCTCTGCCTTTGCACGTGTCCCCTTGGAAAACCCATCAGCGTTGCTTTACTGCAGTGTCTCCAGTCCATTCCACATTTTTTGTCTCTTTTCTAGGTTCTTTTACCAGAATTTTGGTAATTTTTTGGGCTAGAAAAAATATTTATAGACGAATGCTCGCTACAGCCCCTGATACATGAAAATGACACATCTGCACACCCGCACGCACGCGCGCGCACGCACGCACGCACGCACGCACGCACGCACGCACGCACGCACGCACACACGCACGCACGCACGCACGCACAATGTGTACAGTGGTACACGCTTTTCATAAGCTTTATGGTGCAACACTGAGCATGCGTCCGTTCTGGTCTGCTGCTGTGGGTTTGTATGTGTGTGCGTGCGTGAGTTTTTGATTAATCTTTCTTTTACGAAAAAACACTGTATTAAGGAAAATTTTGCAGGTGGCTGCAAAAAAAGGAGAATAGGTATGTGACGCTCCTTTAGGCCCAGTTTGAAAAAACGCGGTATTAAAAGTAGCCACTTCATCAGATGATCAACTTCAGTTTGGACAAACCGTGTATAATCGAACCAAGCGCAGCAACACGTCACATATTCGGCGTTTGTTGTGCGAGCCATCGCACACAGCCACAACACTACCACTATCAATCCACCCTCACAAACTCTTTCATCTCTCTGACGATGCGCATTCTCTGACGATTCATTAGGCATCGTATGGATGGACATGGCACACAGCCAAAGATTCTGCATAAATAATTTCGCTACCCTGCCCATCTTAAATTTTTAATATGTGGCTTGCCCTTACAGTAAGTGATATGCACCATCAATTCACGATCTTGAGTACCAAGTACATTGTATGCCCTACATTCAATCTTCGATTCTCGTTCATCTTTGTTCCGCTTCTGTTAGCCTGTGCCTATGGACGGACGGAACTGCCATCTGTAGACGTCCAGTCAAGGATAAGGCCCGCTCTCGTCTCTGAGTCCAAGGAATGAAAGGCCTCGGTCCTCATGCAGCCTGGACTGCCTTTCCAGTGATCCAAGCGAGCACAACAAACGCCGAATATGTGACGTGTTGCTGCGCTTGGTTCGATTATACACGGTTTGTCCAAACTGAAGTTGATCATCTGATGAAGTGGCTACTTTTAATACCGCGTTTTTTCAAACTGGGCCTAAAGGAGCGTCACATATTCTCCTTTTTTTGCAGCCACCTGCAAAATTTTCCTTAATACCTATACAAACGGGTACTTACATTACAAAAAGGCAGTGGCGTAGCCAGGGAGGGGGCAGGGGGGCGTTTGCCCCTCCCAAAATTTTCAGAGACCCGATTTTTTCCAAATTTTTACCAATTTTTACCCTTACGACAATTCCCAATTAGACCCAAACAGCAGTTCCCCCCCCCCCCCAAATCAAAATCCTGGCTACGCCACTGCAAAAAGGTACAAAATCGCAATGTCGGTGTAGTTGCGGTGTAGTGTCGGTGTGTGTTGTTGGTGTCTACATATTATGTAATGCTGTAAGCTGATCACAAGGTGATCACGAGGTGTGCACTCTCATGTGCAACCTCACAAGGCGCGCATGCACGCACGCACGCACACACGCACGTCCGCACTATCGCACGCACACACAAACGCACGCACGCACTCTCGCATGCACGTACTCTCGCACGCACGTACGCGCGCAGGCACGCACACACTGACGGACGCACGCATGCCCACACTCTCGCATGCACGCACGCACGCACGCACTCACGCACGCCGTAGTTGACCACCATCTTGGCCGCGCAGAGGGTCGCGTAGGACGCGTCCTCAACGAGCATGCTGATGGTGGTGGCGTCCTCGTGGTCAGGCTTTGGGTAACGAGCGTGTCACGCACCACTCGCTGGTGTTCAGCCCTGCCTGATTCTGTCACTTAAGGAGTTGCAGCCCGTCCTTGGTGTCCGAGACGTTGCCCAGGAAGGAAGGTGTTTGTAAAGAAATTCTGCAGTTTTGAACCTGTACACTGTACACATTTTGTATATAATAAGACGTTTCGGCTACGACACTCACGCCATAGTCAGGATTCAGGAAGTGCCTATTTAGCCATTATTTAGGTACACTTTTTTCCTTCTGACACACTTTCCCTTTTCCTTTAAATTTGTTTACCCCAGAATGGTCTCGTACGTCCCCCCCCCCCCACTTCAAAAAACCAGGCGGTAGGGAAACTCACGCCCCTGGTTTGCGTGCCCCTTGTTGGCACACGAAATCAGTGAACGCGTGGTGCACATTTTGTACATATCAATACGACAAAACACTGTATTAAGTAGAAATTTGCAGGCAGCTGCAAAAAAGGGGAATATGTGACTTCCGTAAACAGAAGTTGAGCTTGAAAAGAAAAAATATGGTATTCGCGCATTGCTGAAGTCCACTTTGAAAAGCGATTGCATAACCGCATTGCAGTTGACGTGGAGTCCACTTTAAAAAAACGATTGTATAAGAGCATACAGCATATAATTATAGGGGAGGGGGGCTAATTATAGGGGGGCTAATTATTGGGTTTACGGCATGTTCTTAGTACTGTGTGTGTGCTCATCCGCGTTGGTTTGTTGTTGTGTCGACAATGTGCTGTGCCGCGTTGCTGTTTCGTCGCGTCTCGTCCGGATTTCCTTCGTGTATTCGGTCTCCTTCTTGTATTCGATGTACACACTTTGTCGCGCGCCGTGTGTCGGACTTCGCTGTATGTGTGGGGTGCGTGCGTGTGTTGGCGAATGCAAATACAAATACAATGGTATGAACAATCAATTTGCTTGTCACATATTCGGCGTTTTTAGCGTGAGCTATTTTGGCATATTTCACTTCGGACAACAGTCATTCTAGCGACATCGCTGTTGCCCAGCTAAAAGTGACACACACCACTGCCCCACGCACGTTGCACGCTGAACTGAAAACCATAAGTGCAACTGGATTCTTGGTGTGGTGTGGTATGTATCTCATTGCTGCTGATTACTGATTTTCGAAGGACAGGTAAATGATAAGTTTCGGTATGGTAATGTAGATTGTGTTTGTAGAACAGCTCCTTAAATTATACCTGAAGTGCCTGTTGTGTATACTCTCCCCATTAACACAACAAATTTCTGTTACTGTGATACAAAAATCAGTAATCCCGATTCCAGACTGCACGTACGTTTGCAGAATAGACCAGGGCCCCGATTCATTACCTTAATCAATACCCGTAATATGATTACGTCGTGGCACGGCGCGCCTTCTGACCCCACACCTAAACCGAGGCCTAACCTAAACTCAAACTTGTAGCTATGAAGTCTTTTCGACACACGTGATTTTTTAGAAACTTCCAGTCGTGAGCAGGGTCGCGAGTGTAAGGGTAGTCGAGCTCCTTGAACTGCTCGTGCAACTCCTGCCACTTTAGCGCCTACCGTAAATCTTCCAATACAACCCCCCCCCACCCTCCAATAGTGCCCCCCCTCCAATAGTGCCCCCGGGTACGGCAAGGTTGAAATAATAGAGCCCCCCCTCCAATAGTGCCCCCGGGGGTAAGGGGTAGGTTGTGCCATGTGCCTTTTAGGGGCATAAATATAGTGGTAGGTACATTGATATCGTGTATACACACTACTACTAACCAGTAATAGTACGTTTCAGCAACTATTAGCGGTGAATCAATCATTAAATGCGGCAAAAGTGATCAAAATCACCGAAAAATCGGCAATTTTGACAGCGAAACTAGCATTACCATTCAAAATTTTTAGGTTGAAATAATAGAAGCCCCCCCCCCCTCCAATAGTGCCCCCCTCCAATAGTGCCCCCGGGTAAGGAGAGGTTGAAAAAATAGTGCCCCGGGGGCACTATTGGAGGATTTACGGTATTCTAAATTTCTACTTCCCAAAACTTTTCAAAACGTTCGCGCCTAAAGTCACGCAAACAACAACGAGCAACCAAAAGGTAGGGGGGAGCACTAGCAGGAAAGAGGCCGCAAAGGAAAGCTGAGGACATGCAGTAAACGCTGCCTTGGTAAGTCCCAAGGAAAGCGTACGCGGAGCGCTAGCGCGGCAAAAAAAAATTTAATTAAAAAATATCGACTACCATTTTTTTTAAAAGAATTGGGTGCGCAACTATTGGGGATGGCTAAATAGGGGGGGGGGGGCTAATTATAGGGTTTACGGTATGTGTGCGTGCCGGTGCGTATGTGTGTGCAGCGTCGGCTGTGTTCTTTCTGTCCGGTTCTGACGTCGGGGCACAAGGGTCGGTCGGCCAGCTCGGCGTCGCGTCTTTGGTTGGGGGTCCACCAGCCCACGCCACGCCGCGTTTACAATGCAATAAATCTCTCGAACCACAGGGGTGAATGCCTGGGTGGAGAATGGCAAAAGCGTCGCTACAGTAACGCTTTGCAATACCTCCTCTCGTATACTTTGTCAAGTTAGTCCCTTAACCAGCAAAGGCGCACAAGCAATGGCTGCGAGATTGGCGCACAAGCACCGTGATCCCACGCTTACGCGGATGGATGCTGCTGCTAAACAAAGCTCACGCTTCGGTTTCTTCAGCGCAAATCAACTCCAGGAGCGCATCGCGCTATTCGGAACGACGCCGGTACTGACGTGACGGCGGCGTCCACTGCGCTGGCGTGGGCGTGGGCGTCACTTCGTCCGCGTAAAAGGCAGCGCTGCCCCACGGATCGCCACTCCCTCTCTGCACTCGTACTTCTCATTCCTGCCTCTTCGTCTCAAGTCAACTTCAGACCCAATCGCTGTTGCAAGGATGGCCGCCGTCAAGCTTTTTCTCCTGGTCGCTGTCGTCGGCGCCACTGCCTTTGTCGACGCGCGCCCCGCCCTGGGCGCCTCGGCCGAGACGGGCAAGAAGACGACGGCTGAGTCCGACGCGCAGGAGCGCTTCATGCCCGGCTCCTACAGTCCCGTGCTCCTGCCGCAGCTGGCGCGCTTCCCCACACTGGCCACCATCGACTACAAGCGTGCGTCGCGTGTCTTCTTTTTTCGCCTTTTTTTAAATGTTTATCCCAGTAATCTATTTGCAGTGTTCCTGCTGGCGCAGCGCGTCGAGCAGGTCTACGCGCTGCTTGCCCGCGGCTGCCGCGGCCCTCTGCTGGCGCCGCAGTCGTTCGCCGCTCCTCAGCAATACGGTCGTTGCGCCCTTTCTCGCTGGATAAATTTCGGATTTTGGCAATAAATTTTCGACTATTTTCTTTCAGCTGGCGTTCCGTACGGCATGCGCAGCGACGGCGACGCCGGTCAGGGCCGCTTGAGCACCGATGAAAAGGCGACCAACGGCGAGGACGAAGACACGGGTCGGTCAAGGCGGTCCATCAAGCCGCGCGGCTACGAAGAAGAAGAAGAAGAAGAAGAAGAATAACCACTCCTCTCCCGCGTCTGTTTTGATTGAGCTGCTCGTCTTGATCACCAGCACCACACACGTGTTCGTTCGTTGAAACACCAGTTCGTTAAAGTTGCCGTTGAAGTGCGAAGTCTTGTTGCGCCGTCTTTGAAGCACCGTCGCGCAGAAAGGCATCCGGACCCTTTTTGCCAGACGGCAAGGCAAAACCCGTCCGGACGCCATTTGCCTGGGCGTTCACCCTCAGCAATCGAGTTACTTTTACGCTCCTTTTGCTAAGATGTTGTTCAGCTGTGCTGCTTGCTCGATGAATGGTGACTCGATCAAACTTGATTATGTTTAGCCCACACACTACCTCATATATTCTCAACCAGACAGCATTTTATTATGACAAAAGAGCAGCTGCCAAACGAAAGGAAGCCGAAATTGTTAAAGTTGGTGGATGCGTTGACATTTCAAATGCGTCTGTAGCGCTCTGTTTGCGCGTCATGAGAACCATCTTTATGCAAGGAGGACGCATTCAGCATACCATATCACCAGGCAGTGACATTTCTCTGTCGCTCTTGCTGGTGATCATCAGTGAGTGATCTCCAGTGGAAAGCGTCAACCAGACTCTCCTGGTGGTCCCCTGGGCCCTACAACATGGCACATTCCAACCGGCTTTCCATCAAGCAGACATCCGCATCGACAAATCAGCACAGGAAGTGCTGAGCTGTACCTGGCGGTCCCATGATGCCATCCGCTCCCGGCAGTCCCATCATGCCTGGAGGACCCGGCTCCCCTTTCAGTCCGGGCAGTCCAGGTGGACCGTCTGGGCCCACCTCTCCCGGAATACCTGCAAGTGAAAAGAGCTGCTGCAAGCAAAGATGTACCAGTCCCCGACCAACACTGGCTGTGTAAGTGTTTACCATACCTTTCAGGCCTTGGGCAACCCGCCACTCCAGAGCCTCCAGTCTTGCAGTCAACTCGTCCAGCCCTTCACTGGCCGCACCGAGCGACAGGCCAAACAACAGCGGCAGTAGTACCAAAACTCGCATGGTCTCTCTTCATTATTTGCGACTGGTGATGCAGGAATGCAGAAATCTATCGCAGGTATTCCTGCAGGCAGACCTCAACGGGCGTCATATAAGCAAAGCGTCACGAATAGGGACGTGATGAATCGCTGCAGATGCAGACCTGATTATTAGGATCAAATCCAATGGTGACAATACTCTATCACAGTCATTTTTGCGAATAAAGAACT
Organism: Paralinhomoeus sp. GSCO2_6; assembly: GCA_030248085.1. Lineage (NCBI taxonomy): Eukaryota > Metazoa > Nematoda > Chromadorea > Monhysterida > Linhomoeidae > Paralinhomoeus > Paralinhomoeus sp. GSCO2_6. The sequence goes on along the minus strand of JASAMY010000276.1, from coordinate 15,609 downwards.
CTATCACAGATCTATTGACCATATGTTCACAAAAGAGGTGTCTATTTTTGACCGAACAACGGCACAATGACGTCGGATGATTTGAGCGATTGTAAACACGGGCACACCAATAATGCCGCAACCTACCGTAATACATGAACAAACCTGTCACCCAAACAAAAATGTCGGTTCGGAATTTTCAATTACCGTAAATGCTCCAATAGTGCCACCAGAACGTTCAAAAGCTGAAGCGCGCGTACACACGCACCACACAGTAGAATTCACTTTATACACGCAAACGACAAACGTAGTTTTGATTTGCAACTAAGTGTAGTGATTCTGAGGCGAAAACCAAAGACAAAAACCCAATCGGTGACGAGAGATAGCCCTCCTGTTGCATTTCTTCTGTTTTCTGCATAGTGCGTCGTCAACACATGCGCGATGCCTTACTACCAAATTTCGGTGTGGACACAGCCTCCGCGATACATTCATTGTATTGTGCGACTTGATTCACAACAACGGGTATTCGAACACAGAAATACGGGAGGTGTTAGAACCAGTGGTGCACTTCTCCTTCTTTCGCACAATAGAACCAGCTCATCACAGTTGATTTGGTGCGCCGGGTCCGGGTCCGGAATTGCCGAGTACATCTGAGAAGTGGTATTGTGGTGCGGTGTCTGTCTGTCGATCAGACGACCAGCGCCTCGAAAGAGCGAAGCAATGCCGCGTCGTTTGCCGCTGCGTCACCACCGGCCTCGGCTGCGGGCGGGCCGCTCTTGATGTAAGCGATTGTGTTCTGAAAAGGGCAACAGTTAATTAATTATCTGTTGAGAAGAAGAGTAACATCAGGGACGGGAATGGGGATCACACCAAAAATGTTTTTGCTGACAGAGCAAGCTAGAAACCACCCGAATTATCAGCCATTTTGGTGGGATTCGGAGGTGAGTTTGCTCGAGTATATTTAACGGTGCTAACAAAAGCCCACCAAAATAACACGGGTCATCTAGAGCGCTCTCACGTAGATGGGGCAGCTGGGTCTCTCTCTTTATTTGTTTTGTTTGTGTATGGGCCGCTTCTATGATCGCGGGGACCTCTCTCTGGTCACACATAAACGACCTCTGCTAGTAGTGAGAGATGAGACCCAGTCAGCCCGATCCTGGGGGGGGGGGCTGGTCCCCAACGGGCCCAAATTGTCACTGGGTCTTTTCAGAGGTACTTTTGGTTAAAAGGGCCTACTAGTACTTCGTTGGTGTATTATGGTTATGGTTTATTGCGGTCCAGGGGTGAAGGGGAGGGGGGGGGGGCGCCTCGGTGGGGAGGGAGGGTGACAGACAGCTACTGGTTCAGGAGAGTGCCGCTCCACCTGGAAGTGTCGCTGTATCTGTTCGGTCTCAGGGCCGGGCTCCAGCTCCGGCAGGGACTCGCGAATCTTGCTGACGAGCCGGCTGGTCAGCTCGGCCGTCACGGCCTCGCAGCCGTGTCGGTAGAAGTAGAGGTAGTGGCCCAGCACCTCGACGAAGAGCTGCACCTGCACCGAGGGGTCCATGCACTGGGCGGCCACCTTGAGCGCCCGCTTGAGGCAGTCGGCGACGCGCTTCGCGTCCCCTTCTCCCTCCTCCGCAGCGCTCTTTCGGACCTCCGTCCAACAGAGGTGCGCCTAGAGGTCCAGCGATGTCCACTAGAGCGACCGACACCGCTGCTCGCCGAACGCACCACGCCGCAGAGCGCCCTACACTGGTCGGGCTTCTTGAAGAGCTTGTTGGCCGCGAGCGCGCACTGGCTCACCAGCGGCGCGCGGTTGTCGGCGCCCAGGCAGCGCAGGCGCTCCACGGTGCCCACGATCAACGTCAGCGCCGCCAGCTGAGCGCGCGACTCCGCGATCTCGTCCTCGTACAGCGAGAACGCCTGCAACGGGGGCGCAGGCAGTTAGTTGCACGCGAGAGCGCAGGCACAGGCGGCACGCAACAGTGAGAAGCAGGCACTAACAGGCAGGCAGGCAGGCAGGCAGGCTGGCAGGAGGGCAGGCAGGCTGGCAGGCTGGCAGGCAGGCAGGCTGGCAGGCAGGCAGGCTGGCTGGCAGGCAGGCAGGCAGGCAGGCAGGCAGGCAGGCAGGCGCAAGCACACAGGCGGGCAAGTAGGCAGGAGAGCAAGCAGGCAGACATTGAGACACAAGCAGGTAGGGGCAGACAGGCAGAGGTAGACAGACGGACAGACAAGCCGGTGTCACATGAGAATTCCCCCACCGATGAAAATTGTCACCCCAAGCCAAGCCAAGCCATGTAGTCACCCCTTCCATACCTGTGCCTGGGGGGGGGGGCGCAGAATTTTTTCAACTCCCCAACCCTCCCCTCCCCAGAATTTTCCCAAGGGATTTTCACTCAGTCTAAAACGATAAAAGTGAGTAAATGTTGGTGTATTTCAGTGCTTTTCAGTGTTATATGACCATGAAACAACTAAATAACACTGTTTAGACCCTATTCATACCCATTTTTGACCAAAAAGTACCAGTATAACTCAAAAATGGGTGGCTACCCCCACTTTTTGCTACAGACACCCCCCCAGAATTCGGCCATTTACCCCCCCCCCCCCGCCCACTCTTCCAGACCCGGTTACAGGTATACCGTATGACCCCTCCCATTATGAAAATTTTCCTTCCCCTCGGAATGAGTGGTGGATATCTTTATACACAAGCATCGGAATAAGTCTTTGTCCACCCAGCGCAGCGCCTGCACAACCCTTCCATACACTTTAGCAAGTATGAGACCACCCAACTGCACAGTGAAATCATACTACCTGTAACCGTGTCTGGAAGAGTGGGGGGGGGGGGCGGCGGTAGCCGGCCGATTTTGGGTGGGGGGGGGGGGTAGCTGGTCCATTTTTTGACTTATACTTTTTGGTCAAAAATGGGTAAAAATAGGCTCTAAACAGTGTTATTTAGCAGTTTTATGGTCATATAACACTGAAAAGCACTGAAAAACACCAACATTCACTCACTTCTATCGTTTTAGACGGAGTGAAAATCGTTGGGAAAACTCTGGGGGGGGGGGTCGGGGGGAGTTGGGTGGATGTTGGAAAAATAGTACGGGCCCCCACCCCCCCCCCCCCCCAGTTACAGGTATGAGTGAAATAGATCATTTGCAGTCGGACTTTTCACAATTTCGGCCTCGGCAGGCACTCCGAGTCGCGGACATGCGCGGACAGGCGCACGCAGCATGCGCGGGCCCTCCAAGCCCGACAGACTGACCTGCGAGACGAACTCGTAGACGACGCTCTCGGCGTTGTCGAAGGGCACGCGGTCCGCGGCGAGGGCCGCCTGGAGGTTGAGTCGGAGGGCGGCGGGGGCGTCCTTGGCCGCCTCGTCGCGCGTCAACGCGCCCACCGTCTGATGGCAGAACTGGAACAGCTTGGCCGTCTTCTTCGGCCAGCGTTCGTCCTCCTCGCGCGCCGCGTAGAACTCGGTCGCGAGCGGGAAGGCGGCGAAGACCAGGGCGGGCAGCGTGTACCGCACCCGTCTGGCGCCGCCCGCGCCCAGGCGCTTCCGCGCCGCGTTCAGCAGCTAGGAAGAGACGGCTCAAATGCAAGCGCACCCACTCCTCCCTACCAAGGCGGGCAGCGTATGGCCTAGTGGTAGAGAATCGTTCTCTTGCGCGCACGGTTCTGAGTTCGATTTTTGATGGAGCCACTATGGAGCCGTCGCTGCCCTAGACTACAGATGGCGTTCTTCCGAATGTCTCTGACTAGTCATGCGGCTCTAGACGGGAAGGCGTCACGAAAATTGGTATGCTGTATGGGTCATTGACGGCCTCCTAGCGTCGCCCCAAATCCAACAACAAACAACAACTCCCTACCAAGTACTGGTGGTCGGCCGTGTCGGCCCTGAACAGCGAGATGAGACGCGCCAGGAGGTTCTGCTCGTCCGCGAACTCGTCGGCGCCCTCCAGGTCGGCGGGCTGGTCCTCCTGGTCGGTCGTCAGCGGGGACAGCAGCTCCAGCAAGGCGTCCACCTGAAAGGCGAATGTCGACGACACACAATTTCCTTCGACCATGCGCTATGTTGGTGCTGCAGACCTGTAACTGGGGGGGGGGGGGTTACCCTGCTCCCACTAGTTTTTCAACGCCCTCCAACCTCCCAGAATTTTCCCAAGGGATTCTCACGCTGTCTAAAACGACAAAAGTGATTAAATGTTGCTGTATTTCGGCGCTATTCAGTGTTATATGACCATAAAACAGCTAAATAACACTGCTTAAAACCTCATTTATATCCATTTTTGACCAAAAAGTACAAGTATAAACAAAAAATGCCCCCCCCCACTCTTCCAGACCCGGTTACAGGTATGTGTTGGTGGTGACCCAAAATCAAGTTGCGTACCTGTTCCTGCGTCGACACGTGCGTGCCCTTGTCGACGGCGTTGTTGGCCACGTACATGCAGGCCTGCGTCCGGCCGCGGTAGTCCAGGCTGCCGACCACCGCGCCGTAGTTGGTCAACTGCCAAAAGGGGCAAGCGCTCGGCTCAGGGGACTGCCAAAAGGGGCAAGCGTACTCGCAGGAGACGGAGCACGTCGTCGTACTGGTCGACGGGGATGCGCAGCAGCTTGAGCAGTTCACGTCCGACCACGCCGTTCCAAGCAATGCTGTCAAAGGGAACGCGAGCGTTGTCGACGGACACCCTGCTCTCGCCAGCGTCCGGAAAGGCTGACGGGCAGCGTATGGCCTAGTGGTAAGGAATCGGCCTCTTGCTCGCAAGGTCCTGGGTTCGATTCTCGATGGATGCACTAGATCGAGTACTTCCCTCTCCACGGATTTTCTCGTGCCATCGCTGCCCTAGATTACAGATGGCGTTCTTCCGAGTCTTTGGCTAATTATGCGGCTCGAGACGGGAAGGCGTCATGGAGAAGGGTATGCTATATGGGCCATTGACGACAGGCCTCCTAGCGTTGCCCCAAATCCAACAACAACAGGGCCGGGTGCTCCTCACTGGTCCAGGCCCAGCTTGTCGAAGACCTGCCGAATGGTGCCTAGCACCTTGTCGGCGTACTCGACTCGCTCCGGGTAGAGCTTGAGTGCCAAGTTGACGAGGGAAGTCTGCAGGGACACAACGTCCTCCGCGGGCATGTCCTGGCGCGACTCCACGATCCGGGCCGACTGCTCGCTGTCGAAGGGGACCGATTTTTTCTCGACAAATTCGAGTCACCACCCCCCCCCCCATCCTAAACCTGAATATGTCGAACAGAGCCATGTCATCAGGAATGCCCGCGCCCTGCGTCGCCTTGGCGTAGTCGGCCAGACGGCCTATGAGAGCCACGAGGACGTTCTTGATCTAAAAATGCAACCAAAAAAATCGAATGCCGAAAGTGGCTAGCAGCTGCAGAGGACACCAGCCTGCACGCCCTGGTGCAAGTCGGCGCAGGTGCCCAGGAATCGTTCCAGCGCGCGCAGGTGGAAATCGTCGGGGAAGACTTGAATGACGCTTTCAATAAGGTACTCCTGCGCTATGGGGTCCTTGCAAGACACGACTTGCTCCAGGATTCCAGGGAGCACCACCTGAAAAAAAAATCGCCGGGGCAAAAAGTGGACACCGACAAACACACCTGTAACCGGGTCTGGAAGAGAGGGGGGGGGGGGGTAAACGGCCGAATTCTGGGGGGGGGGTCTGGAGCAAACAGTGGTGGGTAGCTGGCCATTTTTTTAGTTATACTTTGTTGGTCAAAAATGGGTATAAATAGGGTCTAAACAGTGTTATTCAGCTGTTTTATGGTCATATAACACTGAAAAACACTGAAATACGCCAACATTCAAATACAGAGTGAAAATGTCCCTTGGAAAAATTCTGGGGGGGGGGGGGTTGAAGGCGTTGAAACACGAGCGGGGGGTACCGCCAGTTACAGGCATGCCGACAAACCCTCTAAGGGCACCTTTTCATAGAGGTCGACGTCGAGCTGCTCCAGCTCCGACAGCCTGACGAGATTGGTGCCGACGAGCACCTTCAACTCCCGGCGTTCGCGCTCGCGTCTCTCTGTGAAAGTTTAGCAGTGGAAATGGTGTGACTTTCTTTGAAAATCACTTTCTTTTGCCAAATTGTTCACACCAAACGACTACGACACACATACGCGCAACCGGGTCGCCCAAAAGTGGAGAGGAGGTACATGCATGCCCTGAATGGGGAAATTTTGCACTAAAATATCATCACAAAAGGTGTCTTTTTGGTCCGAATACGGTCTGAATTGCGTGACTGTGCCGACTGAAAATATCACACACACACACACACACACACACACACACACACACACACACACACACACACACACACACACAACACACACACACGATTTAGAATCTGGGGGGGAGGTTAAAAACTGCCAAAAATGTCTGGGGTGGGGTGCCAGAAGAGGGGGGGGGCAGTCCCCCAAAGTCGTGGAGGGATGCGAGTGTGAGTGGCTGACGATGAAGACAATGGTTAGACAATGGAGGCAGTGCTCTGTTGCCTCCATTGTCGTCTGGGGGGGGGGGAGCACGAGCAAGCGCCTGGGGGGGGACAGAGGGGCGCTTCCCCCTCCTATTTTTTTCCAATTTTTTTCCTTATGACAATACTCAATTAGAGACAAAGAAAAGGTTTGCCTGCGGCGCTGTGTTTTCCGAGCAAAGTAGGCATTTTGAGACCTCTCCAGAGCATATTGCTGCAGAATTTGCACAAACTTTGCCTGCGGCGCCGCTTTTCGAACAAATATTGCATTATCAATGCTCTAAGATATGTTTTTCGCCCAATTAGCACACGATTGCTGCCTGCAGCTCTGCCAATTTACCCGAAATTGTTTGAGTGTCCCTCAACAATTTTTTTTGCCCCTCCCAAAAACAAATCCTGGCTACGCCACTGGTTAGATTAGAGGGGGTGGTCACTCACCGCGCTCCTTGCTGACCCCCTGGTGCTGGATGCGTACCCAGAGTTTGTTCATCTCGGCGAAGTTGAGAAGCACGAAGTCGATCGCGTCCCGGACCGTGCCCTCCGCCGGCGCGGCGGCGGTCCCCGCGTCCCCTGCGCCCCTGCACGCATACGAGCCCCACCCATCTTCTTGAACCGCCCGTGAAAACCATTTTTTTCGCACCGATCATACGTGCACGCCACCTAGTGTGAACTTCTTTCGAGAGGAGGACCCTTGCAGGACCGGGTACGCGACAATGGAGGGGTAACACCCCCCCCCCCCCCCCTTGGGGAACCATCCAGATTCCGTTCAAAACTAAGGAGAGGGAGGGACAAAACCCCCGAATCGCTTTTGTGGGACGTACGCACATGTCAATGGTCGCAGCGTCTCCGGTGGCAGGCTTGTCGGGCAGAACGCCCTTGGTGCACTGGAGCAGATAGGAGCGGAGGAAGAGGCCGCGCAGGGGGTGCTGCACCCCCCGACACATCTCGACGACGTCCTTGAGAATGTCGCGCTTGCTCAGCTGGCCCGCCTTCACGTAGACCATGGCCACCGTGACCAACAGGTACCTGTACGAACACGGTGGCGACAGCAGCTGGCGAGTAGTGGGTTAGCCGAGTGGTCTAGGCCGGCCCCACTGACCATAGACGTCCCACTGTTTTTGAGGGAGCAACCCCACTGGTCATTGCCAGCCCGGATAAATTCCGGGAAACCCCATTGAGTTGCGGGTTTTTGCGTCCATTTTAGTGCTGTATCCAGCGTTGCACAAAAACAATTTCAAGTCCTATTTTAATTAATAGTGCAACGTTTTCATTTCAACCAATCCATCCTCCACAACTTTCCTATCCAGGGTCACTTTATCCAGGATGACTCTAGACCCCCCATCAAACCCCTGGCTTCAGACCCAACCTACACCTGTTTCCACTCCAACCCACCCCCCACCCCCCCACGCGCGTCCAACAAAAAAACCTACACCTATGTCAAACTAAAACTTCGAAAGTCAGGGCCTCTCACAGGCGCGGTATGATGTTGCCGGCGTACTGGACGAGCTCGTACAAGTCGACGACCTTCTGGCCGCGTTCAAAGTCCTCCACCAGGTACAGCTCCAGGTGCTGCAGCTCGTTGGTCACAGCCACGTCTGTGTCGACAACCACACAGACCAGTGCGTGCGTGCGTGCGAGCATGCAGAGCAAATGCCAAAAGCGGCTCGCACAGAGACTGTAGTAGTTCTTGGGCGACAGACTCGAGGTGCGCAGCTCGCCCAGCATCTGGGACGCGTGCTTGAGGCCGTCCATAAGACGGTCCTTGTCCTAGAATACGTCTAATATGAAACAACAAAAAAGTTCCAAAAATGTTGAAAACCAGGCATCGTTTCATCTGGAACGACTCGTTCTTGACGGCCAGCAGCGCGTCCTCCAGCAAACGCTCCTGATCCGGCGCTGCCATGATATCGTGAGCCGAGGAGACTCGATTCACAAATAAAAAAGGGAATACCCTCTCTGGGTGTCACCGGGTGTCACGATTCTGGGGAAAAGCAAGTTCATTGTGCCATTGTGCCATTGTGCCATTGTGCCGAGAGAAACACACCATAATATTTTAAATGCGTCGACGCTCAGTGCTCAACTGTTAAATACTAAAACAACGCGTCACAAGCCTTCGTGACGAAGCCTAAGCCTAAGCGAAGCCTAAGCCTAAGCCTAAGCAAAGTCTGGACTAAGCCTAAGCAAAGCCTAATATTCAAAGTGGCTGTCCCCCAGGTGGCTGTCACTTTGAATCACTTTGAATCTTAGGTTTTCTTAGGCTTAGGCTTAGGCTTTGCTTAGGCTTAGGCTTAGGCTTAGGCTTCGCTTAGGCTTAGAGCGTCAGCGGAGCGTCAGCGGAGCGTTCAAACCGTGAAACAAGCTCAGGGAACAAGATGGAAGACTACGAAGAGAGTGCTTTCCTGGCTCAGCTGGACGGCCTACCGACTTCGAAGAGCAGCGTCATTGGCGAGCAAGGTGAAGACGCGAGTGGCTGGAGCGGCCAGCACGAAGGCATCGGCGTTGGCGGATCAAGCGCTGGTGACAAGCCCATGGACCCACCGGCTCAGAAGATCTTCCGAACCGCTCAAGCGCAGCCGGCCAGCCAAGTGGACATGATGAAGCGCCCTCCTTCCAAGTCGAATCAGGACACCGACCTCCGGCATAAAGACCCGGGGGTCTCGGCTGCGAAGAAGTTGTGCGTCGAGACCGACAATACGCGTCCTCGGCGTGAGGACCCGAGGAGCGCTCTCCCCGACGCGACACCTTCCTCTGCTGGCGGCTCCAGTGGCGATGATGGCAAGACGACTCCTCCGACGATGGGCAGCGGCGAGGACATGGGAGTCGACGACAACACGCCGTCGTCTGGCGCGAGTGTTCCTACGGCGGTGATGGCGACTCGCAGGCGCTGGCAGTACGAAGGTCGCCAAGTCGATCGGCGCCTGCTGAACATGGACACATCTCGGCCCTACGTTCGTCGCCAAGGATTCTCCCTTCGTCGGGATTTCGTCCATCTCTTGGCGAACAAGGTCAAGCGTGGACAAGTACTGTCCGATTGGCCCATCAAGAACGTCTACTGGGGCGACTTGGTCAACATCGCGGAAGTCGTCGAAGGCAAGGCTCGCGAGCAGATGACCGCCGTCGCCGTGGCAACGAGAATGGCATCCGACGACCTCCACTGCGGCCGAGAAAGACCTCTTCCCCTCGATCTTCCCCTTCTCTTACCTGTCGTCTTCCATTACCCCCGAAGTGTTGTCTTATCGCCAAGCGCATTCCCCAACTCTTACTCCATCGCTCTTATTCTCGCTCATTTGACGCTTGAAGAGTTCGGTTTACGGTTCAAAATACAAAAAAATACTTTTACTCCAGTGTACACAGCTAATATTGTAAAGAACCTGCGCGGTGGAGGCGGCCAACGAGTGGCTTGCACAAACAACTCCACCACTTAGGCTTCGCTTAGGCTTAGGCTTCGTCACGAAGGCTTGTGACGCGTTGTTTTAGTATTTAACAGTTGAGCACTGAGCGTCGACGCATTTAAAATATTATGGGGTGTTTCTCTCGGCACAATGGCACAATGGCACAATGGCACAATGAACTTGCTTTTCCCCGATTCTGGGTGTCACCGGGAGGCAGACCCTCTTTGGGAGGACCAGTGGAGAGATACACACCCAAATGATATTCTTTGCTCTGACTCGTTCTTAAGCTTAGGCTTAGCTTAGGCTTAGCTTAGGCTTAGCTTAGGATTAGCTTAGGATTAGGCCTAGGCTTTGGCTGACTCGACAAGCACATGTGGTGTGGAAAGCACCGTTTCACCATCGTCACTGACGTGCGGTGTGATGGACATGACACAGCAGTAGTCGCGCGTCGTCATTCCCAACCACCACAAGCGTCATGCATAGCCAGCCGGCTTTCAGGCCCTGGTGTCTCGGAAAGTATCTGCCCATTGACTGGTGCAAGGATGACCACATCCCTCACAGATTCTGATGCTGGGCCAACATTTGGAGGAGCGTCGTCTGCTGCCGGCTGCAGTGACTGGGGCTGTCCTGCCACTTTTGGTTCATTGTGGTTCAGGCGTGACGCGACATTTGTTCAGGAGTGCGAGACGAGAGGAGTACTCGCCGCCCTGCTCAGGGACGAGGCGGAGTTGCGTGTCAACAAGCGCTCGCTCACGCTTGACCTACAGCACCGGGCGGCGACGGCTGCGAACGACGAAGCTAAGCCTAAGCTAAGCCTAAGCAACCAAAGAGTATCATTTGGGTGTGTATCTCTCCACTGCCCCTCCCAAAGAGGGTCTGGCTCCGGTAACACCCAGAATCGGGGAAACCTAAGCTCAGTGAACCAGTGAACCAGTGAACCAGTGAACCGAGAGAAACACACCATAATATTTTAAATGCGTTGACGCTCAGTGCTTAACTGTAAAATACTAACAACGCGATCACACACAATAGGCTTAGGCTAATATGCTTAGACTCAGGATTTAGGTTTGGGTTCGTGCGAGCGTGCCCGTGTGCGCGTGCCTGTGCGCGTGCACGTGCGTGCTTGAGGATTGCCTTAAGCTTATGCTTTTGCTTAGGCTTCAGGCTTGTGCAAGCGCGCACATGTCCACATGCCTGCGTGCCCGCGCGCGATGCGCGGGCACGCAGGCGCGAAGCGCGCACATGTACACATGCGAATGGTATTGGCCTATCTATCACCTACCTCACTTCTCGCAAAGTGACGCCTCACACCTCTTCTGTTTCTTGTCTAGATGTCTGGCAACGGAGAGCGCAAGGTGACGAAGGCGGTCGTGATGATCGGCAACAAGAGCGCTGGAGGCGGCTCGGTGGAGCCTTCGAGGGCGGTGACGGCCCAGCAGTCGCCGGCGACTGCTCAGCAGGTGCCGGTGGCTGCTCCCCAGGTGCCGCCCAAGAAGGTGAAACCGGGCAGCCGAAAGCGCAAGAGGATCAAGGCGAAGGAGGCCGCCGCTCAGCTGGTGGCCGGCGGCGCCAACTCGTCGGCGAGCTCGAATCCCGAGCCCGCCCCCGACGCCAAGAGGCCGTGCACGGCGGCGGACTCCGCCGTCACCGAGACGCCGGCCAGCCGAAACGTCTCGGAGCAGCGAAGGAAGCTCGTCGGCATCGGCCTGGCCGACAAGAGGCAGCTGAGCAAGGAGGCCGGAGACGCGGCGCTGAAGTTCATCCGCCAGCGTCTCCGGGCCACCCTGATGGGCGTCGACAACGCGCCGCTGCTGCGCTTCGACGAGTGGGGTCGCGTGGGCCGCGGCGGCGCTCTACTGCTGGCCCCCCACGACAAAGACACGGGCGTCTGGCTCCGCGAGGTCGTCAAGGAGATTCCGCCGTGGGACGGGCAGAGCTGGATCGTCGGGACACCGTCCCAAGTGGTCGACGGTCCCTCTCACCTGGTCCACGGCACGTTCATCGACGACGGCGTCGCTGACGAGAAGTTCATGCTCGGCATGCTCGCGAAGCAGAACCCGGGCCTGAACACCGACAGGTGGAAGGTGGTGCGCTCCGTCTCGAGGCGCCCCGACACCACCAGCTACTCCATGCTCGTCGAGGACGCCTCCTACGCCGTCCTCTGCGCCAACAACATGCAGGTCTGGTTCGAGACGGGGCTGGTCCAGCTGGCCTCGGCCGAACGCCGCAAGGAGCAGCAGCAGGGAAAGGCCGCCGCAGCGGAGCAGCTGGAAGAGGACGCCCTCTTGGGGGTCGCGCCCCCAGCGACCTCGGAGGAGGACGCCCTGGTGGCCTCCACCGGGGCCCTGCAAGTGGCCGACAAGGACACCACGCCGTCCGCGGTGGCCGACGAGGCCGACGTGGACGACGAGGTGTCGCCCGACTTCTAGGACGGACGCGGCCCCGAAAGGGGTGGCGTCCGCGGACGCGGCCCCGAAAGGGGTGGCGGCGTCTGACTACTAACCCTAACACTAGGTGAGCAACGTGCTGTCTGCCTGCCTAGTCAATTTCCATCCTTGGGCGGCAGGCTATTCCTGTTTCCCTGGCTGACGGACCTCTTTCTGGGCAGTCAAATGCCCACCCCAATCTTCACCCAACGGCAGATCTCGTACCTGTCTCTGTGGGGTGAAACGTTCATCTATTTTTTTCGGCTGATAGAGAGAGTTTATAGCGCCCAAGCGCGGACGCTCTCTGCTCCGACGTCGGCCACTCCCATGGACGACGCCGGAGCCGGCCTCAGGAAAGAAGAAGAAGAAGTGCCCGCGCGCATGCGTGCGCGCCTGAACGCGTGCACGTGCGTGCGCGCTTGTGCGTTTGTGCGAGCGTGCGCGCGTGTGAGCGTGCGGGCGTGGGTGTCCTTGTGTATCTGTGCGGTGCGTGCCTGCGCGCGTGCGTGCATGTGCTTGTGTGCGTGCCGCGCGTGCGTGCGTGCGTGCGAGGGTGCGTGCGTGCTTGCAGAGAGCACGTGCGTGCACGCCCATGCGCGCGTGCATGTTAGGTGTGCAGGCATGTGGACATGCGCGCGCTCGCACAAGCCTGAAGCCTACGCAAAAGCCTAAGCTTAAGCTTAAGCGTGTAAGCCTAAGAAATAAAATAAAATACAACTATAGGATTACTTAGATTAACCTATTGTAAAAATTGTGGCGTATGACGCGTTGTTTTAGTATTTAACGGTTGAGCAACGAGAGTCAACGCATTTAAAATATTATGGTGTGTTTCTCTCGGTTCACTGGTTCACTGGTTCACTGGTTCACTGAGCTTAGGTTTCCCCAGAATCGTGACACCCGGTGACACCTAGAGAGGTATTCCCCCCTTCCTCCCCCCCCCCCCCCCCAATAAAAACGGGAAAACCCAACTGGAAGGAGGAAGGGGGCCGAGTCTGGGTGCGTTAACGAGTATCTGAGTTGAGTTGAGTTACAAGTGAATTTGCACGGTTCAGCACCCTGTTTGAATGACTGTTCGGGAGACCTGTTCGGGAGACTGTTTGGGGAGTAGATACTCGCTAACATGCGCGAGTCTGGAAGGAGGGTGAAACTTTTTGTAATTATTTTGGTGCGTTACAATATATGCCTTTTCCTTGGCGCCTTCAAGAGTGATTACATTTAAACAACAGAATTCGCGATGGCAATTTAGGCAACAGCCCATCGGCGATAGATGGGCGCACCGCCGGACCCAGGGGCAGGGCGGGGGGGGCGGCCGCCCTCCCCGTCAGGATTTAGAGGGGGGCGGGGAGGGCGGCGATGCGGAGCGGCCAGAAGGGTGGTTTGGGGGAGGAGCTCGTGCATCATGGAGCCCATCATGGGCGCTATCGTACGGGTTTAGTGTTTAGGTCCAACGGGTTTAGTGGTCCTATTAAAGGATCGGCAACACAATCGCAGCATCTTAGGGGTCGTTCCACGTGCACGTTCCACTCTTGTTGTACCAATGCCGATCCAAACAGCCCACCTATCACTGATTACTCGATTTAGGCTTTCGCTTAGGCTTCGGCTTTGTTTAGGTTTAGCCTTTTGCTTAGGCCTTGCCCTCGCTTAGGCTTAGGTTCTGCTTAACCTTGCTTAGTGTGCAACACCATTCTTGCCAAAGCCTAAGCAATGAATAAGCCTAAACCTAATCTAAGCGTAAAAGCATAAGCCTAAGCAAGGCTTAGAATGATGGCACAGTGTTGCCGATCCTTCCATAGGACCCCTAAACCCGTTGGACCCCACTTTTCCTATCGGACCCCTAAACTAATATAGGACCCATGAGTCTGAAGGACCCCTCAAATACGATAGCGCCCAACAGGGCGACGCCTAAGCCTAAGCCTAAGCAAAGCCCAAGCAAAGTCTAAGCAAAGCCTAACTGTAAGCAAAGCCTAAGCCTAAGCCTAAGTGAAACCAAAATACGTCACGACTCGAGTCACGCACAACAGTGCAGACAACAAATATAGTCACACAAATCATCGCGCATACGCTCGATCGCTCGAATTCACTATTTCTGCAGTTTAAAACTAATGACTTTTAGAAGGCGACAAGGTGGAGCCGTATATTATAACGCACCGCAGCCGTATATTATACAAAAGTGACACCCTCCTTCCAGACTCGCCCCCTTCCTCCTTCCAGTTCGGTTTTGCCATAAAAACGCACTACAAAAAAAAAACGAAACAATAATTGACGCATCCACATCCAAGCGCACATCCACAACCACATTCGATTCAACTTGCCGTGCATCTATGCCGTCATTTTTAGGCTAAAAATCAATTGCGACGCGCCCTGCCTGCGCCGCTGTGTTCTACGACAGGCGCTAACGCTAACGGCGTATTGCAGACCAGTTCAGCAAGTACCAACGTACTAAATAAAAAGTGCTACAGGAACGCAGCCAGCGACAGGCGACAGTGACGACGACAGTGGCGACAGTGTCAGGCGACAGTGACAACACGATTTAAAATCACGCAAATACTGCACTTACGCACAAATACGCAAAAAAAGTTGACGTCAATATTTCGTCTTGTTGTTGGGGCTTCGCGCCTTTCCGCCTGCAGCTTCAATGGTGATTCGATTCCCTTCGGCTGTCGCTTTGTTCTTCCTGTTAGATGTCGCTGCGTGTCCGCAACGAACGATATTGAAAAGGTGCTCACGCAGCATGGAACTGCAGCCAAGTATGACATACGGATTCGACAGAGTAAACATGTCACTTGCTACCACATAGAGCGCGCCGTCGTAGGGGCCACCAAACCTGCAAGTGAAAAAGTGAAAAGGCTTTTCTGTGCGACGTACTGTATTTGTACTTACAAAATCCAAACCGTGCGGTTCCATGCAAGGCAACAATGCTCCCCACAGCCCTTCCGAATTGTGATTCCCCATAAATGGCCTCACGGCGATAACAATACCCCCCCCCCTTTCCTTCTGCGCCAGAAAATAAAAAGTAGACAAGAGGGTTTTCGATAAAGATGTAAATATCATAATACCGTAGAGGCGCAAAGGTGATTTCAAAGATACCAACCAACCCCAAAACAATTTTCGTCACATAGACGGTGTTGAAGGCCAAAATGGCGAATGAAACGAGCGTTGACACCGCCAGCTTTACTTCGGCATTATTCGCTTTAGGCTTTGTGCTTGTGCTTTTGCTGTTCTTGGACCTGGGGGCAGCTATCGGCTTCCCGTTTTTTTTCTTGTTGATGTTTTGACTGCCCTGTGACTGGGGGGGGGCAGTCAAAAGTACATATGCCCCACTGCCCCAGCATGGTTCTAAAGTTACGGTAG
>JASAMY010001804.1:0-30655 GCA_030248085.1 Paralinhomoeus sp. GSCO2_6 | reverse complement strand
GAGAGGCCGCCGCCGCCGCCGTCGTCGTCCGCTTAGCGGGAGAGCCTACCGTCGGAGTGCGAGGAAGCCGCCGGCAGTGCGAGCGCCGTCAGCGGCAGCCAAGAAGGGGCGCAAAGCCGTCGCGACTGCGAGGAACCGCCGAGGAGTTCCGCGAGCAGCCTTCGGCTCGGCTGAGGAGGGCCGCGAGCTGGCGTACATCGCCAGACGCAGGAGAGCGGGCGGAGGGCGGGCGGACGTCGACGCGGCGGGTCAGCTGCGCCAGCTGGAGGAGGGGAAGAGGCGGCCGGGCGCGTTGAGACGCCGAGGCGCTCTGGCCGTCGCGTGCCGGTGCGCCGCCTCTGCAGCAGCCGTCGACAGCTTCGGCCGCCAGCGCCAAGGAAGCCAAAGAGAAGAGCGAGCCGACGGACTCGGAATGGGAGACGGAGACGACCGCCGACGACAAGGACACCGAGACGGCGACGAGGACGACGGCGACTGCGAGGCGCTGCTGGCGTCGACAGCGCAGTCGAGGAGGGCCGCGCCGCCGTCTACAAAGCCTTCGGCGCCGGACGCGCACGACCTGGAGAAGGCCTACGGCTGATGCAGCATCGATGTCACTTCCGCTCTTACTGGCGTTTCCTTTGCTCCTTAGGAAATCACCCTTACTCGTGATAACACGGTTGAAGAAAAATTCTTGGGACATTTTTTGTAGTGTTCTTCTCTTCCTTCTTGTACTAGACAAGAGAAATAACTACTATAACCGAACTCTATTCACAGTATAACTCAGTTATTCAGTTGGTACAATCACTATGCATCCAACTTCCTGTCCATGCGTTGTTCGCGTATCTCTTTTGCATATACTGCATTTTTCCTGAACCATTGCATTGTACTAAAATTAGAACATGTACAATGTACTTAAAACAACAGGCCCATCGGCTTAGACGTTCGTACGAAAAAGTCAGTTGCATTACCACACCTCAATCTGCAGTTCGACGTGTGCCTTTGTATTTCGAGGCCAACAAACGAGAGGAGCACAAAGAAACAACGGAAGTGAGCGGGCGAGGATGACTTCCTCTGTCTGTCTCTCTCCATGCATACTGTGGCAGAACGAGCGACAAGGCGAGGCGAGGCGAGGCACTCAGCGCTGTACAGAGGCGGCGGATGGGATGCGTACGCGGGACTCGTTGGAGCTGAGGCTCTGCTTAGGGGGAGGGGGGGGGCCGCCGAACGGGGGGGGGGGGGGGGGGGGGGGCACAGTTAGGGGGGGGGGGGGGGGGGGGTGGGGGGGGGCGGGGAGGAGGGGGGACACAAAAGGGGACCGAAGGAGCTCAGAGGCCGGAAGGACGGGCATCACATCACAGCCTCCCCCATCCACGTCGCTCAGCCGCTGGCGCCACGAGAGGGCCCGTGCTGCACGCTCCGTAAGCCGCACTCGCTCGCTCGCCCGCCAGCCAGCCATAGTGTATGTCGCCCGTCGCGGCGGCGCCGCTTCGGTGGACAAGTTTGTACTCGCTTTACAGACGACGTGTGGGGTGGGGCCGGGCTGGGCATGGGACGGTAGGCTTTCAGAAGTAGCAGCAGCAGCAGCACCAGAGAGTAGAGCGGTAGTCGCGACCGGGCAGCGTCAGAGGCGGCCGTTCTGATACTCGGCCAGGGGTCTGACGACGCCCTCGTTGTAGGCGCGCAGCACCGCCTCGCACACGAACTTGTACTGACTCTGCAACGAGCGGCTTGCGCACGCAGACAGGCAGGCAGGCAGGAACGCACCGTGGTCTGTATGAGCATGGCTCGCTGCTCGCGCATGGCGGCGACGATGTCGAGTGGGTAGACGGGCTGGTTGGCCTCGACGAGGCACATGGCCGTCTCCATGAGCACCAGCACGCCCGTGCGGCCGATGCCGGCCGAGCAGTGGACGAAGACCGGCTCCAGACTGCCGGCGCGGAAGCGGCGCACCGCGCCCACAAACTCGACGAACTGCGCCGCGTCGTCGGGAACGCCGTGGTCGGGCCAGGCCACGTACTGCATCTGGCTCACCAGTCGCTCCTCCTGCGTCTGCAAGCCACCGTTCCAGGCTGGGCTGGCTAGCAGAGGGAGGACGGGGCAGAGGCCGGGGCAGAGGAGACGGGGCAGAGGCAGAGGCGCACCTGCTTGTTGAGGAGCCTGAGCTCGCGCAGGGCCGTGCTGGGCGTCTCCTCCTCGCGGGCGCAGGAGACGGCGAGTCGGCCGTACTGGACGGTCTCGTGCAGACGCGGCCAGTAGCGGTGGCACTTGACGCGGCCGCGCTCCGTCGTCGTCGTCAGCATGACGACGAGCGTCGACAGCTGCTCCCAGACCGCCTGCCAGAAGTCGGCGGCCGTGTGCGCGAGCGGGCCCTGGGCGGCCACGTAGCGGTTGACGATGCCGCTCGACGCGATCTCCATCTGGCAAGGAAGGAAAGAAAGAAAGAAAGACGCTCGCGTCACGCGCGCTGGCACGGCGCGAGGACAGGAGACGACAGACGTTGACGAAGCTCGCGTTGATGTAGTCTCCGTTGAGTCCCTGCTGGAGGACGACGCGCGTCGCGTCGTAGGGCGAGACGTCGCGGTAGCGGTTCTTGTTCGTATTCTCCGAGAGGCGGCAGCAGCTCATCTGCATGCCCGGCTTCTTGCGGTACAGCTGCTGAAAGGGGAGAGGGCGTCGCCTCAGCAGACCGTTGCCAGTCGCTCGCCAGTCGCCGTGCGCGGTAGTGGAAGCGGACCTCGAACTGCACCAGGGCGGCGCCGCTCGAGAGCGCGTCCCTGAGCAGCAGCATGGATTGGTCGAGTCGGTCGGACTTGGCCACCTGACGTTCGTCGACGCGCGGCGTGTCGGGCACGTACTGGACAGCCGGCTCCTCGTCCAGCTCCTCGCTCATGTACACTGAACAGTCGTGACGCGGCGCCGCTGACCGACTGGAGGAGAAGGAGAGGCGGAGAGGGAGGGCTAAGGGCGGTGGCTAAGGACGGACCGTTGGGCTTGACGGTGAGCACGAGCTCGCCGTTGTGCGTCTCGCGGGCGGCGCGGATGAAGCGGACGGCCGAGTCGTGGTCCTGACTCGTCACGTCGCGTCCGTTGATCGCCAGCACCTGGTCGCCCTCGTTCAGCCGGGGGTAGCACGCGTCCGCCGCGCTGCCCGGCGCCACGCGGCTCACGATGATCGGGTAGTTCTGGTCGCTGCCGCCCTGCAACCGGCGCGTCGTCGCCTTGCACGGCTGCAAGAAAAAGGCAAGGTCGGCAGCGCACCTTGACGTTGAAGCCGAATCTGCCGTGCGCGTCGGCGCGCATGCGGATGACGACGCCGCTGCCGGTGGCGCCGTCCTCGGCGTGTCCGTTGAGCGGACTGGCGCGCTTGGGACTGGCGCGGCTGTTGGTCACGTTGCCCGCGCTGCCCGAGTTCGCGCTGCCGCTCGCGACGCTGTCCCGCTGGCCGGCCGCGGGGGCGCCGGCGGAGGAGGGCGCGTGCCTCTTGGCGGGCGCGGCACCGTTGACGGCGATGTACGTGCCGGTGGGGGGAGAGGCGGCACTAGGCCTGCCGGACGCTTGGTGCTGCTGGTGCTGGTGGTGGTGGGGTGGTGGTGAGGGGAGCTGTTGGCGGAGGCGGAGGAGTGGGGCTGATGTCCATTGACGGCGAGCGTCGTGACGGGCTGGCGGTGGCCGTAGCCGTTGACGAGAGGCGCGCGCCCGCCGGCGGACGGCCGAGAGGATTGGGAGCGCTGATAGGGAGGCGCGGCGACTCCATTCGAGGGAGGCGGCGGCTGAGCCCAGCGCTGAAAGCGCGCCACGACGCCGTTGTTATAGCGCCGGCGTCGCCGCCGCGTCGTGTCCGCCGTGTACATTGCAGATACGAATGACAAAGACCACCACCGACCGACCGCGGTGCGTTTCGCAAAGCGACAACAGTGCGAGCACTGCCTACGCTACGCAGTGATTCACACGCCCCATGTCTGTGCGCGCGCAAGCCACGCACGTCAGTTACGTACCTAGATTACCTCAGTATATGTACAATGTACGCTCAACGCTCCTGTATGTGCGCGCGCGCGCGCGTGTGTGTGGCCCACCTGCGTGGTGTTGTGGACCCCGTTGGCGAAGCCGTTGACGTGAGCGGTAGTGGGCTGCAAGGACCTGTACTTCTGACTGTTCCTGTCGTAGACCGAGACGGCGGCCGGCGCGGTGGCCGGCTTGAGCGGCCCATTTGGCGTTTGTTGTTGTTGTTGCTGTACGCCGCCGTAGACGCGCGGCATGTAGGTGCCGCGCGTCATGGTCGAGTAGAGGTCCTCGTCCGAGTTGCCCCTCCTCGGCGGCGAGGAGGCGCCTCCGGCGAAGGCGCCGCTCGAGGTCGACGCCTCGCCGACGACGACGGGCTGGCGCGGCTGCTGCTCCTCGTCGATGGCCGCGAACGTCGGCTCCGCGCCGCCCGGCTGATAGGCGCGCGGCCTGCCCACGCTACCGCGAAAGCCCGAGTCCCTGCAAGTGGAGCGCCCAGTCGACATGATGACGATCAGTAACAACACTCCAGCAGCCATGCACACAGTCGAACACAACCAAAAAGAAAACGGAAAGCAAAAGGCGCAGCGCGGAAAAGAATCCAGGCGCCAGTCAAGGTGAACGGAAGTGTGAACCGCAGAACCGACTAGCACTGTCGGCCGACGGACTGTCGGACTAGCACTGTGCGTACCTGTCGGCGCGCTCTGGCTTCGGTCCCCAGCTCTTGGGTCGCTTTACGACAAATTTCAGCATGGCCAGCAATTGCAAGTCCGTGCGGCGACAAATTGAGATATTGCTCGCTCTCTCAAAATGAGCGGCGGAGGCGCGAGAGCGCGACAGACGACAAGAGGCTGGGGGCGAGATTCGATTCGATTATGGCCTTGCGCGCGGAGAGCGCCGAGTCTCTCAGGCTGATTGGCCCGCGGCTACGACGAGCAACTCGCCCAGGCTTTCATGCCGACGCAGACGCACCTCCACCCCCCAGGCCGCCGCGACACACCGCCCACCGTGTCGCCGCCTCCGTGCGCCACACTGATAGGTATACGGACCGTTTATTTACATCGCTGCTAGCCGATCGCGCGCGGGGAAAACAGGCGGGGGGGGGGCGGGCGGACGGAGGGGGGGGGGGGGGGCGGGCCCCCCCTCACCAGGAAAAGAAAGGGGGGGAAGGGGGAAAGGGATAGACAGTGGGAGAAGAAACACGCCTAGTGGGCCTAGTTTTTAGTATAAAATTGCTTGTAGGTGGTATAAAACAGCAAAATTTTCGCCTGCGGCGCCTTTTATATTCGTCAATCGTTGAAAATGGACCGCTTAGGTGTCCAACCCCTAGCCAAAAAGGGGCCACCCCCCAAAAGGTTTACCGGGTCCCCCCCCTTCCGCAAAATCCCCCCCCCCCCCCGATTTTTTTCCGGATCCGCCAGTGGCGGTGGGCCAGCCAGCAGAGACAGCAAAGCCTGCCTGCGCTCTCAAACGTTAGCTGGCACCGCCTCCTAGCATGGACGAACGGAACGGATGGGCCTCTTGCGCTAGCTAGCGTGGGACGCCCTGCGCAGCGCAGGTACCGTCGGCGACGACGGCGGGGCGCCCAGCCGCTAACAGTGCCGCAGAATCGTACGTACGACCGCGGCCGCCGCCACCTGGGGGCGCGGTTAAAGCGCTCGCTCCGTCTTCCGTCCTCACACGCAGAGCGTATACAGGCAGAGAGCAACACCAGCGCCGCTCCGCGTATGCATTTCATAACGCCTGGGGCTTGCGTACGGCTGCCCGGCTCGGCTGGCGCTCCCCACCCAAGGCTCACCGGTAATGGAGAACTGGGCGCTGACGCTGGTGGCCCGCCCTCGCCGGTCGGGCCCTCACGACGACCATGTTGCGCGACGTCATCTCCACATCGCTCGCGAGCTGTCCCTTTCACGCGCCACCCTGCGCTGGCGCGCTCCTATCGCCGTTCGTCGTGCAGTCGAGCCGCGACAGCGCCAGCGGGCCAGCCGGCGGCCGATAAGCATCGGTCTTCTGCTGTGCTCGCTCGCTCGCGCCCCGCTCCCCCGCCGCGGCGGCGGTCGCGACGTTTCGTTTGCACAGAGGAAGAATCTTGGAGCGAAAGGAGGCGTCGCGTCGTAATGGCTCTCGCGTTTGTAGCGCTGCCGTCGTCGGCACTGCCTCAGCCGAACGCTGGCAACGGCGCGCGCGCGCGCGCGGGCGCGGCAGAGACACTTGTCTCGGTGCCACCGCCGCTGCCCGCGTCGGTCGGTCGGGCCCCACTCTGGGATTCTTTGCAGCGGCAAGCGCGCGCGCGCCTTCGACTCGAGTGTCGCGAGCAAACAAACAAACAGGGACAATGGACCGCTGCAGTCCCAGCCAGCCAGCGCCGGTCCACAAACCCCCTTCGTGGAGACTGGGAAAGTGAAACGAGTGCGCGCGAGGCGGTAAATCTATATCCAAGCGACGAGTGAGTGCCGCAGGCGGGCTGCTGGGGAGGGGGGCAGGCCTACCTACCCCCCTTTTGAGGGCGTGAAAAGAACCCGCAACACAATAACAACAAGTCTACCGGTCGATCGGTTGTCGTCGCCGCGCCGCGCCGTCAGTGGAACAAGAGGCGGCAGAGAGCACAAAAGTTGAGCGAATGAGAAACGGGAACGTGTCAAGTGAGAGACAAGCACCGACGCGCGGCCATCCATCCGTTCAAAGGGGAGATCGGATCGAGATGCGATTGCGCGAACGCGGCGCGCAAAACAAAAATTCAAAAGTGCGCATGCGATCGACCATAGGTGGAGGTCGCGCGCGCGCGCACGTCAATTGTCAAATTGCGGCGCCAAGAGAGAAGAGGAGGATTCGAAGGCGATTTCAAGGGCACGCACGCAGGGGACGGGGGCGCCGACGGGCAAACGTCTTGGGGCGCTCAACGCGTACGCGCATGTCGACAGCGGGCCGCCACCCGCGGCGGGCGATGGCACAACCGGTACGGTGGCACGACCCGCGGGCCACAGACAGTGCAGCGGACACGACGTCAGACAGAGGTACACGAGCAGCCAGGTGTCAGCGCAGGAGAGTAGATCATAAAGACCGGCGAAAAGTCGCCGATGCAAAGGAAAGAAAGAAAGAACGGGGGCGCATTTGAGAATAAATGTAGGTGGCCTATGCAGTGCTGCGGCCTGCGGCCCGCCGGCGGCTCACGTCAATGAAAAGAAAGTCGGTTCGAAACTGGATTTTCCGCCACTCGAGCTGCGAGACTCCCATTAGTCACAGCCTCCCCCCCCCCTCCACGTTCAGCCAGAACGTCCACCGGTACGTGTCAGTGCGGCCGCTGCGCTGCGCTGCGGTCGGTCAAGTAAATACCCTCGTTTCTGCTGCTGCGTCTCGGCGCCTCTCTTCTTGGGAGCGCGCCCGTCGTCGTCGTCGTCGTCCCTACCGACTTCTATGACGCGCGGCCTTCTCGGCTTGTCGATGCTTTGTGGCAGCAGTGTCGATGCTGAGTCGACGGTCGTGACGGCGAGGTCGAGCGCGTCGCGACGCTTGCAGCGGACGTCGACGACGCCGGAGTCGTCCGTGCTGGTGGCCGCCACCTCGTGGCAGTCGGCTTGCTCGGCGACGGGCAGTCGGCAGTGGCAGCAGCGTCGCCACGAAGCGTCGGTGCTCGTCGAGCTGCAGCTGCTCGCCGACCGCGAGCCTCCGTCTGCTGACGACGACGACGACGACGACGACGAAGGGGAGACGGAGTCAAAGGCTGCCGGAGGCGTCTTGTGGGTCGTCGTCCGGCATAGATGCTGCTCGACTTGCCGGGGGCAGGCAGCGGTGGCGGTGGCGGTGGGCTGCATTCTTCGGAGCAGGCTCTCTATGCGCGCTTGGAGGCCCGCCTGCGACCTGCGCCACTGGGCCAGCGGGTTGAATGGGCCACTTTTGGTCGCGGCG
This sequence comes from Paralinhomoeus sp. GSCO2_6, assembly GCA_030248085.1. NCBI lineage: Eukaryota > Metazoa > Nematoda > Chromadorea > Monhysterida > Linhomoeidae > Paralinhomoeus > Paralinhomoeus sp. GSCO2_6. The sequence goes on along the minus strand of JASAMY010001804.1, from coordinate 22,768 downwards.
ACAGCACTCGGCGTCGTGTCCATGGTGTTTCTCCTCGGCAGCAAGCGGGCGAGCGACGCCACTGGGATTATCCGGTCGGTCGACGGCGGGCGGCGAGCAGGCAGGCGCGCGAACTGTCTTGGCGGTCGTCGCGGCGTCAACAATTCGCCGCCAGCCGTCGTCGGCGCGCTGCCGCGACGCGACCTCCTCAACGACGAGTGGACGGTCGCAGCTTCGTCGGGAGGCCGCGCCAATCCGCTCCCTCCCTTTCCGTCGGCCTCTCTTGCGTGGTCTTGCACAAGAGACGTTGAAGGAGGACAAATTGACGGGGCGTCGCCGCCGCCGCCGCCGCCGCCGCTGCTCTCAGTCGTCGGTCGGCCGATCGGAAGGGGGTAGAAGGAGACGGAGGAGAGGGGTCGAGAGCCCTTCCGGAGCGCTCCAGCCCGCCCGCCCGCCCCCGTGGCGCGCGCAAAAGTTGGGTAAATTCGGACGCGCCGCGTTGTCTCTTTTTTCTAACAAACGGTGTTGCGGGTCAGTGGAGTCGAGTCGACGAGTCAAAACTCGGGCGCGCCGACGCGACGGCGTCGGGAATCGGTTAAGAATGTAACGAAGATGAACGCAGAGGACTAGGGGAGGGCAGGGTGGGGACTCGGGGCGGGGGAGGACGATGATGCGGTCTCAGAAGGCGCACAGCCTCCACTGCGCCGTGTTATTCCTTCCATAGGGGCGCGGCTGCGAGCGCAACCGCTGGCTAAATTCCAGCGCCCAAGGGTGGCTCCCATGCCGGCGCCCTCGTCGGTCAATACTGAAAGGAAACTGTCATCAGACGGCGCGAAGGCGTTAGCCCGTTAGTGTTGGCAGCCGCGCTGTTTCTGGCACCGCACGGCACTGCGTCGTGTCACCACTGCACACCGCACCGCCGAGACGGCGAACCTCGAGTGCCGCCGTCCACCCGGGGCCGTCGGCTCCGCGGAAGCGGCCCTCTCCTGCCAGCCATGCGCTGGCCTGTCCGCGGCCGTCGTCTCCTCCTGCACCCAGGACCTGGTCAGTGTCGCCGATGGCGTGGGCGGCGAGTCGGCCTGCGCGACGGCGTCCGCGCCGTGCAGGAGGACGGAGTTGGAGCTGGCGCTCCGCATGGTCGACAAGGAGTTGCTTGCGCTCGCCAGCTCCGACAGCTCGGCCAGCGGTCGGGCCAAAGGCTGCTGCGGCGCCGGGGGCCGCCGCGGCTGCGGCGTTAGCGGGGCGCGCGCGACGGTCGCCTGGGCGGCGCTGAGGAAGCGCGCGACGGGCATGAGGCAGCGGCCCGCGGCGACAGAGTTGGGCCGGCGGCGAGAGGGTCGCGCCGACGGCGGCGGTGACGAGAAGGGCGGCGGCGTCGGCGTCGCGAGGAAGGGCGGGCGGCGACGCGATGCGGAGAGGCGGTGGAGGAGGGTGCGGCGAGAGACGGGGTGTTGGGCGTGGTCGCGGTCGCCGCTGCCGTACCTGGAGATGAGGGGCGTGGCGGTGGCGGGCGTGAGCGTGCCGGAGCCCAGGCCCGACGACGACTGCGCGGTGGTCGTCGACATGCAGGCGACGGTGCTGCGGCCGTACGAACTCTTGCTGCCCGCCCTGAACGACGCCACCTCTCTTCGACTCGTCACGCTCCTGCGAGACGACAGCATGCGGCCACCCACGCGTTCCCTTTTTCCTTTCTCCCGCCCTGGGAGCGCTGACTAAGTGGAGGAAGCTCTCCCGTGTGTCTTTCTCTACCCTATGAGCGAGTGGGCTTTTCATCAATGAAGAGACCGCGTTGCCTAGCAGTAACAAGCCTCGGCCCGCAGCCGCCGAGCGTGGCGTTTAGTTTCCGGCTCATCAACTCTCGAAGAAATCAATATGAGCTACGAAGGACGAACAAGAATAACTACAAAATTGTGCAGATGCGGCGAGAGTGATGATGCGTGTGGGCTCCGTGTAGCACTGACGGGGGGGGGGGGGCGAGTCCCAGCTTGAATTTTGACCAATAAATATCCCCCTCTCCCTACACTTTCTACACCCACCCCAAGTTGACGCAATAAATGTCCCGGGCAAAGCGATTGTAAGGCAAACGAGAGCTGGCGCGCACCTATGGAAGGTCCTCTCGACTCTGGCGCGTCGCTTCATTTCCTCGAGCGTTTGAAACTCCGTCCTGCCGCTGAAATGCGTTTCTCCGTAGCGCCCCCAACGACAGCTAACTCTCGTTAGCTGCTGACTCGCGCGCCGCGAACATCAGCCGGCTGATAAGCGCACCCATGAAAGCGCGCCGATCTCGTTCAGTTGACGGTAAAGTACACACACACACACACACACACACACACACACACACACACACATACGCACGCACGCACGCACGCACGCACACACACAAACCGAAATGTACGTACACACTATGCTCGCCATAACATGATGGAATGCACACTCAAACAGGCGCTCTTCATACAGAAACGACAACAGACGTTGGGTCGTTTTGCTTGGCTAGAACCCAATGCAAAAGCACCGCATGCATGGCCGGTGCAGTAAATATGTGGGGCTTGGGGCTTGGGCTACGTAAGGGGGGGGGGGGGGTTTTGTTGGTATTGTTTTTTTTTTTTTTTTTGTTTTTTTTTTTTTTTTTTTTTTTTTTTTATTTTAGTTTGTCTTAGGGACATTTTTTTTTTTTTTTTTTTTTTTTTTTTTAGGGGTGGGGGCGGTCAGGGGGGGGGGGGGGGGTGGCCCCCCCTGCGTGTGGCGGCGCCCCCCTTTTTTTGGCGGGGGCCCCCCCCCTTGCCGGCGCCCCCCTGGCGGTGGTCGTGGGGGAGAACTTCCGGAAATAATATAAAATGGGAGAGAAAAGGGGTATGTGTTTGTTTTTGTTTCTGTTTCCCTGAGAAAAAAGCAAGAAGATAGGTATAGTGGTATTTTATTCATTCTTTTTATATATTTAAACATAAAATTTGTACTTTTTATTGTTGTTAAGCAACATACTCCTCCACTCCCCCCCCCCTCCCTCTTCTTTTCCGTTATAGTATCATTCCGTGCTCCGGGTCCCCCCCCCCCCCAAACCCCCGCACACCCCCCCCCCCTGGCTTTTGGACCAATCTACACCTACGGACATTAGGCTCATCGTCAATCATGTCGTCACTAACACTTTCTTTAGTCACCTAACCCGGACCCGGCTTTCCGTTCCTACAATGGCAGTGAAAGCGCAGCAAAGCCATCAGCGTCATGCAGTAGTGTGTACCTGTATCTGTACTTGGATCCGAGGGAGAAGAGCGACCGCGCGGGCGGTACCGGCGGCGTTATAAGCCGGAAGAAAGTGTGGTGTTCGATGCAGGACTTCCACAGTAGTTTAGCGGCTTTCGTTGAGTTGGTATTAAAGCCCAGCTGCGTGTCCACATCCTGCAAACACTCTTCTTTTCAGACTAGACATCGCCATTTTCCTTGGAGGTCAAACGAACGACCAATTACAGCGGTATGTAAATAATAGACTACTGTATCGCATAAATACTACTGTACAAATTTGAATGGAGCTCTGTTACAGTATAAAAATGCGAGATAACCTTGCAAACTTGATTCACGATGAAAAAGGGACATAGTAAGACTCACATCGTCATTTTTAACTTGGACGAAAAACTGTCGTCGTTTGAAGCTGATTTTGACGACTCGAGCCCAGTGGAATGCGTTGATACGCAGCCCATTTTGAAATACAGCGATGCCGTAATGCGCGATCCCAATTTGAATCGGCGCGTTAAGACCGTCCTGTTTGCATTGCACGAAAATTTGCATATTATGTAACGCTAACACTTTACTGAAGATCACTTTACGAAACGTCAAAACTCACTCTAGTTGGATAGAGATCTACACCATACATGTCCAAACGTTTGGCATGATCCAAATAATTGTACTCTGCATCAGCAGGCGTTTGGCCTCTGAAATACATTCTTTCACAACTTGCATGGTTTGCAGCAAAAAGTCGTCCTCACCGATGAAGCTTGTGCATTTGCTTCACTTTCTGAATCACTTCCTGTGTTTGGTCAGGAGCTAGTTTGAAGTCGCTTAAGTAATCCTCGCCATGTTCCGCAGCACAATAGTCACCGAACTCGGCTGAAACACTGAATGTTGTTACCGAGGTTTACATAAAACAAAAAGCTAAAACTATACATTGGGCAGCGTAACTTCCAAGTAGTACCAGAGAGCTATCCGGACAGACAAGTTTGCCATCGGCCATGTCTTTTTTCAGCTGCAGAAAAAAGTGATACCTAAAGAGCGAATTGTTATTCGCTTATTTAATTGTCAAAGCACTTCTCAAATGCAACTAACCTCGTATACTCTTCCACAAGCTTACTTGGGTCACTAACGTAGAATTTGACACGGAAATGAAGCGCCAATGGTGAGACTAAAAGCATAATTGACATCATCTGTTCTTAGGAAGAACAAGGAGCGCTAGCTTACACTGCATCTGTTTTCTAACGGATTTGCAGGGCTCGAGCCAGCGCTGAAGAAACTGGCGAATATTTTGAAGCGACCACAAGAGAGCAACGCATGTTGACGGGCTCCTACTCACCATATGGTTGACGTCACCGTCTTCAACAGGCAGGTCGACAAACTGCAGTCCAAAATAGTCCTTTTCGACTATCTCTAGGTGAGAGAAGACCTTATCGAGCAAGTCCTGGCCCCGAGAGTGCCTCTGAAACTGTTCAACGCAAAGTCCCAAGCCAATAACAACAATATGAAAAATTTGTAAAAGACGGAGGAACAGAACAGATAGACTGTAATATGAGTTACATTCTCCTTTTTAGTACAAAGTGCAAAGCTGTTTGGCCAACAGTATCAATAGTCGTACTAAAAGTCGCCAGAGAAGTGTTGTATGAGAGGAAACTTTAAACTGGTATGGAAAGTGCACTGCCTTCCCCCTGTCCAAGCGCCCCCACTACATGCGTGTACGTATCGTTCTTGAAGAAAACAAAAACTGATTTATAGTACTGGTTTTTTCATTTCTAGATTAAAACACGACTTATGCCATTTTGTGCCACATATTTGGGTGAATACACCTTGAATAAAGTGGTTTCAATGCAATTGTGATGAACCAAGCCTTGAATTACCATTAAGACGTCGTTTGCACCCACAGATACACTGTACGATGCTGCGTACAATGTACAGTACCGTACCACATGTACGGCCATTGGCATGTACCTATGTCAGCATCAAAGGCTGAAACGCACAAAAGGCTCCATTTGGTAGTGTTTGAGGGCTGCGAGTGAGACACCTTCTTTAGTGAAAGACACCCAAATTGGGAAAAACTAAGAGAAAATGAAAAAAGCAACACAAAATTTCGTTTAATTTCGTTTCCTTTCGTTTACAGTTTCTTTTTTGAAATTGAAACTCTCTCTCTCTCTCTCTCTCTCTCTACGTGTACGTATACAACTTTTGGGAAGGCGCACAACCTCTAGCTCGAATTCGTGAGCGGAGCCGTCGAGAAAGTAGACAGTGCAGGAATAGGCGCGCGTCGCCAGGCGGATCATCTCCGGCCGGACGACTTCGGACTCGCGCAGGTCGTACGAGCCCTTCATCGTCATCGGGGTCGGCGACGAGAGGACGACGACGACGACGACGACGGCAACACTAGCGTCTGTCGGCTGCCAACTGCGACACGCTGCTGCTGCGCTGCTGACGACGCCAACGACGGGCCATTTTCGCCTGAAGATAAGAAGGCAACGACGCGTCCGTGGGCGACACCGCGCGTCGGCGGACCTAGCGGAACGGTGGACGGTGGAGGAGTGCCTAGTCGCTCTATCTGCGAGTGCGTGCGTCTTTTTGGACGGTGGGGTTCTCAGGTGGGTCGACGGCACCGTTTGAGCGGCCGCGGAGATGGACAACAACGGGCCCTGTCCGTCGGCGGCGACGACGACAACGGAGACGACGTCGGCAGACGAATGGACGGCGCAGGGTGGCGGAGTGAGACTGAGAAGCGCCGAGACGCGAGCGCGAGCGCGCCCCACGGCACACAGCTGGGTCGACGACGCCTCCGCTCGCTCGTCCCTTGGCACGCGCGCCGCGCGCACCTTATTTTCTTCTGCCGCTTTGGGGCGGCCGACCCTGTACGGAGGCGCCGCTAAGAGAAACGATGCAGGAGAGAGAGAACAGCTGCTGTGCGAGAGCGCCGGCGCCCCGGACGAGCGCGGGACAACAATCCCGGCGCGAGGAGACTGAGACAATCGCAGGAAGCTACATTTACCGGCTGCGAGGACGGCGCCGGCGCTCGGCACGGGGACGGACGACGATGTCGACTTCCAATAAGAGTAATGGTTGGGCGCCGAGAGAGAGAGAACCGGGCGGCGGACTCGCGAAATTGTGGAGCGGCCGTCACCGAAGACGGCGTTCTTGCGGACGGTTAGCCTCTAATCGGGGTCCGACCTCCAGCCGACCTGTTGACATTGGCTGGGGTCGTTCTCGCCGTCGCCGCCAGCAATCCCATTGTCAACTAGACAAGATGGCCGGCGGGCCGCTCGGCGCCGCCACGATCACAACAGGGCCGTTATTTTCGCCAAGAGTGGACTGGTCAGTCACGGCTGGACAGGCGCGAGTGACGAGGAGACAGATGCGCCGACGACGGCGCTGGCGATCGCGATAGCGTGACGACCGGCTGACAATGGCAGTCGACCTCGGCAGCAACCCGCGGGCGCGAGCCTCCACGCCGCGATCGATCCACAGAAATTTTGCAACAGAAAAAAGCGGGGCTAAGATCGAGTTTGGCCAAAACGTGGCCCGTCTCGACGACAAGGGGCCGAGAGCTGAGCGTCTGAGTTTGCCGTCGGCTCACTACGGACGCGAGGGCCAACAATGGAGTTGTGAGAATGCTCTGCCGGCCCACTTCAGTCGTCGACAAAGTCAACAACGGTGCGCTGCTCGGTTGACACACTCCGAGACAGGGTCAGCCATCCTGGCCTGGCGGTGAAGCTGCCCGCTGACTGTACACCAGTGCAGAGGCAGTCGCGACGCTGACGAATTGTTAGATGGATATGGAGAAGCGCGCATAAAATGGACAGAGGTCGTGGCTGCGACTGGCAACAGATGTTTGCGCTGGGCGTATCGTGACGCTTTTCGACAACGCTGCTGGACTCCGCCGGAGCGACAAATCGATTTTTCGGGCCGTTCTGCGAGTGGCCGCTCCCTCGTGCAAGGCCGGCCCAAGGGTCGGCAAGATTTGAATGGCGCGACGCTGCGGGACGCGCCGACCGGGCAAGAAGTGCCGAATGCTGATGAATTCGCGCAGTTTTCTCCAAGGTCGCCACCCATTCATATTCCTTTCTGCGGCCCAACGACTCTTGCTCTGACGCGCCGACGACGACCGCTGACGACGCGGGTAATCGATCGCGCGCGCGCGCACGTGCGCACGCATCGTTCCTCGTCGTTTACGATCGACAGGCGAACTTACTACCCGTCTGAGTCAGAGACCCACTACATCACGGTCGCGAAATCAACAGGTGAGGCCAGGAATACAATTTGCTCCGCGCCAGCCGAACGCCACGGGGGGGGGGGTGGTATCCCGGAGATTGTGAATCACGTTGCATACTACTCTACGCTGTACTTACTCTGGCGCGCACAGCTACTCTCGGAGCATGCTGCCGACGGGCGTTGCACGCGCGCCTATTCAAATGAGGCTGGTCCGCGGTTGCCTACATATGTACGTACATAATCTGCTGCGCCACTCACTACAATGCACACACACACACACACAGGGCCGACATAGAGGCAACGTCGTCCGTACTGCACAAAGCTCGCGGCTCAGTGGGAGGGGCTTTCACGCGCCGAGGATTCCGCGGCGTTTCCGCTTATTTTCTTTCCGCTACTGCTCGCATTGGCGAGTGGGAGAAAGCGCCGCTCGCGGTTCGCCGCCCCGAAATACACATCATCACAGGCACGGCGGCCGTATTATTACTCGAGTGGGAAAGAAAGCCGTGGGGAGACATTGACTCGACGAACCCGACCGAAGCTTCGGGAGCTCCCCAGAGCGGACAGGCTTAAAATATGCGTATGCCGAACGGATATATGCGTGCGAGAGGTGACTCTTGGTGGGGCAACTGCAATTTCACTCCGACGACGGTGTCCTTTGCGGTTTTAAAGTGCTGCGGTGCGCTCGCTCAAGTGTCGTGTCCGATTACCGAATTGTCAGGCCGTGACATCGTCACCACGCTGCATTGCGATGGAAAGCGTGTTGCGGTCGAAACTCAAGCGCATTCGAGCGTATCACCGTTGTGCTTGTAACTTGCGTCTGAAGTTCAACATGGTGATAATATGCTTAGCTTGCATAGCTTCGTCAGCCGAAAGAAGATGGAAATCAGAGAGGCTGACGAACTCACTGTGCTGTATGGCATCTATCATTCTGAGCGTAATATCAAACGATACTTCCATAGAATCACATAGCGGAAATAGTCTTGTCTTCCATAGATTTGTTGTATCCATGCAGGCTGTCGAAATGCCCCATAGTGAGCACACATCACTCAGATTCTTCCCCAGGTATGGAATTTCGTGCACATTAAGTGTTAATTTGATGTCGTCAACAATTCCAAACGCCAACGTCACGAACTTAACGCTAAAATTACTCGTCTAAAGCTGATTACTCTTGCAGATGTCAATATACAGAGTATTAGAACACATACCAATCGTTGAATTGTACCGGTACTGTGCAGGTGAACACCGCAATTCCCAATTCAATGTTCTTTGAGTATTCACAATTTGATAGCAGTGAATTTGCTTTCAGTTTGACGGTTCCACCAAAACGACAATGTTCGATTATGCAGTGCATTATGCTGCTACCTTCAAGAGTTTCGAGCTGGCTGTTGATCACGACACTGTCATATGGGCTATGGGCACAAAACTTCTGTGAAAACAGGCCACTGTTGAAGTAGTGATCAAACAGTTCTGAGAATGTTCCCAGATGAAAGAAGGACGAGTGGGGAAACAATAGGACGTTTGCACGGAATTTTCTCAGCACATTCAAAAGATTTGCCTTCCATGAGCCACTGAAAGCCGCACCATATGCGTTGGTTTTCAAATTGTTGAGAAATAACACACACCCAGTGGCAGGTTCCTGTGAAGCAGATCTGTTCCCAAGCACGACTATGAAATCTTTATACGCATCAAGCTCTTCCGTGATTGGCTGCATTTCGTCAAACCAACCAACCAACGCCTGGGTAACGTCGTGCCCAAAGAAATAAACTGAATCTGACCACGCAATCTCCACTCCACTAGAATCCTTCAAGACTGCGCCGTGTTGTCGCATTCGATCGATACTGGGTTTATGTAGGTACTGTTGCAGAGGTGTAGACTTGCAGAATGTGCTGCTGAGGTCCACCACACATGTTGGGTCATCCAATACAAAGACGCCATGGTCTTTGGCAACATCCAATGGCGACGGATGAGCCATGAGCGTGAACCCACTAGCTGAGATTTGAACCGAATCCCAGTCCGATTCCGCATATTCTTCGCCAAAGTACTCAAAAGTATCGGCACACGCAAGAAAGACGCCTGAACTTTTGTCGATCAACAGAGTATTCCAAATAACAACATGACCGTACCTTTAGGCATCCTACTCGCTAAATTTGCATATAAGCCATGCAGCTTCCAACTGAGAAGACACTTGTGCGCCTCGTCACCATAAGGCAGAGTGGCAAAAGCCTTGCCCAGAGCGGCATTGCTAGGCATGCGCTGACTGTAACCACCTGATTGCAGCAGTAAAATTCTCTTGGTGAACAAGCTGGCGCCGAACTCTTCATACAACTTATGCACAGAGAACAGAGTTGCACCACCATTTCCTAAAATTTCCGGTTAACATTTAGCAAAAAGCCTAACTGAAATGTCAGCCTGCCTATTCTAACTCCCGCAGGCTCGTCTGCATAAACCCTGAACTGCCTCAGACTAACAGTTTCATCAGAAAGTTCTTTGAGCTGCAGTTCAAACGCTTCTTTTTGATTGACGTCAGCAGCAGTCAATACAACGACATCCCACGATGTACTACTCATTTGTCTCTATATATAGACCATATATCAACAGGCACTGGAAGTTCTTGCGAGCCAGTTTCCGTTGTTTTTGTTGCTAAGCGCATATAATCATAGACCATAGGAGCGGAGCAACACTCCATTCAACATGTACAGAAACCAGAATTCAGAAACAGACATGAACGAAAACTGAAACCATACCATAACCGCTCTATTTGGCAAAAAAAACTACAAGTGTACAAAAAAGCAGTAGCCTCTATATCACAGCGAGTCACAGCAGCGTGCTTTAATCTCTCTAGTTCATTCTTCGGCAGTAGAAAAAATAGCCCCTATCCGAGATTTGGCTCGAGTTCACTGGGACAACTATAACTGTGGCGTTGCAAACGCGCTCCCTGCAGCGCTAGTTCGGCTCCTAGGAGAGGAGTAGGCAGCTCTTGTCGGGCAGGGCGCTGTTGCACACGACCGTCGCTCGCTGGTTGTCGCCCAGGAAGTCGACGGCGAAGCTGCACACCGACCACTGGCCCTCCTTCAGCACTGCCACGAATCTCAGGGGAGAGTGGGCGCTGTACAGGTACATCTGCACGGGAACCATGCGGCTTCGAATTTGTCTGGGGAGTGTGTCGGTGGACGGGGCGTGCCTGCAGCTCTTGACCGTCGACCGAGGTATGGGCGAGCTGCAGGATGAGTCGTTGCGAGAGGCGCGACGGAGTGGCCGCCAGGAGACGGGCGACGCCAACGGCCGTGACGCGGCCGCAGCCCGACAAGCCGACCTTCGACAGACGGCGACAGCTCGACGCGAGCGCGCGCAACAGGCCGTCCGTCACGGACGGACAGCGCGTCACGCGGAACTGGAATGCCCACCTCCACACCACTGTCATGGAGCGGCCAATAAGAAATGCATCGGCGCACCTCGGTGATCACCTCCCTCGATCCCTGCACGACGAAGGCAAGAAATCGATCGCTCAACACGTCCCTATCGGCGTGCTGAGAGCAGTCGACGAACGACAACTCCGATAGTTGTTGCAGCTGCGACGTCTACAAATCGATACAGTCACTATCTGATTTGCCGATAGGCACTTGCTCAATATCCATTACTCTCCCGGTACGGTACCTTGGCCATCGCTCGCTCGTCCACGCGTTCAAAGTGGAAGTCGTGGAATTCCAACACGGTCAGGTTCAGGCAGGCTTCCAGTAGCAAATCCACCGTCGCACCTGTGCGAGTGAACAGGTTTTGCTACGGTAGTCAGTACGTTACGACAGAAACGCACCGTCCACGACGCTGCCATACTCCAGCAAGCAATCCTCCAAGACGAGCTTCTGTAAAGACCGTCCCATCCAGACCAACAAGCTGCGCAGCAACACCACATGCTGTCTGACATGATCGCATTGGCATTGGCAGAGCGTTATGGAGCAAGCAAAGCTAACGCCTCTGCCCAGAGGATGAAAGTCGACCAGAATGCCGCAAGTGGCGTCGGAAAAAGTGACGCGCAGTTCGACCACGCAGCTATAGTGACAGGCTGCAAAGTGTGTAGCTTACGGCGCTGTACAGACTTTCGGATGCAACGCACCCGTCAGCTGCATCCATTGCTGACAGGTCACGCCGGCCACCAGCCTCCACTTCGTCGGCAGCTTGTCCAAGACCCGCAGTTGCAACTCCGCCGGCACATCGGAGAAACAGTCTCCGACACCGGCCATCCGTGTCGCTGCACTACAACACTTACACGTGGACATGAAAACAAGCACGAATACACGCGCGGGGGCGAATCAACGTACTATGCGCAACTATGCGCGCGCGCTGGCACCGTTTTATTCACCCAGGATCGTTTAAAACTCAGCGCGCCGCAACGGAATACAACAGCCGCAACTGTGTCGGTGGGTGGGCAAATTGTACAGGCGCTGACGGTTGGTGGTGATGTCAGAGGCCGAATCGCGCCCTGGTCGTGCTGGCGCCTCCGCCGACGGCGGTCAGTTTGCTCTCAGGGCGGCGTCGGCCGAGTTCGACGATATTGGCCGAGCGCTCGGACTGCGAGAGGCGCAGCAGCTCGTCGCGGTCGCGCCGGCGTTGCATCTCGAGCGTCGCCTCGTGCATCTCCGCCTCCATCGTCGACAGGTCCTTCAGCGCCTTCTGCCGCTTCTCCTGCAAGAGACAGCCAGGCCCAGAGGAGGTACCGGTCCCGCCCGTCCACCCAGGCAGGAGGGCGCGGGGAACCTTGCGCGTGACGGACGTGTCCTTGACCGAGTAGAACATGGGCCCCATCTCGGCGAGCCAGGTGCCGTCGACCGACGTCACGCACTGCATGTACTCCTTGGCCGTCATCACCAGCTCGTGGTACACCACGAAGTCTGCAGCGACGTGACACTACGCCCTCTCGCATCGCACAAATTCGCGTCCAAGACAACAGACCCGGTGTGTAGCCCATGCCAAAGAGGGCGCTGGTGGGATGGAGGAAGCAGGGAATGCCCGTGCGCAGGTTCACGTACTCGCCGATGCCCTTGAGTCTGAACGAGTCAGTAGGCGTGGTGGTGGGCGCGTCGTAGGGAAGGGCTGAGGCCTGGCTGAACCTGGCTGCGTTGTGGAAGTAGGCGGAGCAGACGGCCTTGCGGACGACGTCCCACTCGGAGCCGCAGGAGATGAGCTGCATCTTCTGCTGCTCCATGATGTCCTTCAGCTGCGCACGCACCTCGCGCACCTTGCGCAGCGCCTAAAGGTCCCACAAATTAGGCGCCGCCGAGGTCTTCTCCAAGGCGCAACCGACCGACCTTGCCGTGGAGGAAGTGCTCGTTGCACCAGTTGGTACTGTAGCGGTTGGCACGCCACTGGAGGTAGACGTTCAAGAAGGTCAGGTGGTCGCTCTCGGGCACCTGGTGAAGGACAAAAGCCGTGTACTAACTGCCCACCTGCAAACAGGCGCGAAACTAGGAGGTAACCTGGAACTTCTCGCGCTTCGCGTCCGAGTCCTCCTCGCGGCCGCGCGGCCGGAAAAAGATCGAGGGCACCGACAGCATGCTGAAAACAAACGTCGTTTTGGCCCTACCACGCAAACCTTGCTAGAGGGACAGTTCGAGCTAGCGGTTCGGCACAGAGAACCTGACGATGGTGAGAATCTCGTCGGAGCAGCCCATCTGCTCGCTGACGATGAGCATCTTGGAGAGGGTGGGGTCGAGGGGGAACTCGACCATCTTGCGGCCCATCTCCGTCAGTCGGCCGATGTTGTCGAGAGCGCCCAGCGTCCACAGCTGGTACATCGAGTTGAGGATGTTGTCCTGCAGTCGTCGTCACGTCGTGCGGCGAGTCGTAGGGGGGGGGGGGCGTAAAAATCCGACCGACCTGAGGCGGAGGGTCCATAAAGTGGAACTTGAGTAGGTCGTCGACGCCCAGACTCTTCAGTAGGAGGACGACGTTGGCCAGGTTGGTGCGCTGTATCTCGGGGACGGTGTTCGCGAGCAGCTCCTCTTTGAATTGGCGCTCCGTGTAGAGCCGATAGCACTGGCCCGGCCCCGTCCGGCCCGCCCGGCCCGAGCGCTGATTGGCCGACGACTGGGACACGGGGAAGACCTGGAGCGCGTCCATGCCGATGCGCGGGTTGAACACCTGTAAGGCGAGCTGACCCCGTCGCGCGCCCCATACAGTGACGCAGACAAGCGCGCGGACCTTGAGTTTACAGTAGCCGGGATCGATGACGAAGAGGATGCCGTCGAGCGTGAGCGACGTCTCGGCAATGTTCGTCGCCACAACGCACTTGCGCATCCCTCCGGGCGCCTTTTGGAAGATGCGCGCCTGAGAAGAGACAGAGAGAGAAAATCGCATTTTCCAAACCCCCCTATGAACTGGAGAATCTTCAGACGCACCTGCAGATCGCTGGGCAGTTGCGAGTAGATGGGCAGCACGGCCAAGGGAGGCGCCTCGTCCAGGCCGCCCAACCGATCCGTGATCATGGCGCATGTACACTGCAACAACATTCGCCAGACTTCCTGCTTCAACGTTTCAAGAACCACAAGAGAAAACGACTGCACTCGCCTCGATGTCTTCTTGTCCGGGCATGAAGATGAGCATGTCTCCGTCAGTGCCGCCCAAATGAATGGTCACCGCTTGTTTGACCTTGGAATAGCGGTCGACAAATGAGCAAACGTTCACTCATGGTACGTCAATGTGGAGGGAACTCACGGCCGCTTCCACATAATCCTCGGCGGCGATCTTGGCGTGGAAGACGTCGACGGGAAAGGTCCTGCCGGGAATCGTGTAGACGGGCGTCTGGCCTCCGAAGAAGGTCGCGAACTTCTCCGCGTCCATGGTGGCGCTGGTGACGATCAGCTTCAGGTCCGTGCGTCGCGCCACCACCTGCCAGCGTAGTCACCACTGAATGAAAGGACGGCTGGAAAAGGAGCGGCCCCACCTCTCTGAGTAGGCCAAAGAGGACGTCGGTGTTGAGCGAGCGCTCGTGCGCCTCGTCCATGATGATCGCCGAGTACTGGTCCAGGTCCGGCTCGCCCAGGCACTCGCGCAGCAGAATACCTGCGCCAGTTGTTTATTATCCATTGCACAGCGATGAGACAGCCCGCCCTACAAAGTACGAACCGTCGGTCATGTACTTGATGACCGTATTCTCGCTGGTGCAGTCTTCGAAACGGATCGCGTAGCCTACCTGTAATGCGTGGAATGTAATGGTGGGCGCGAGTGGCGGCGACGCGACAAGAGAAGCGGCCGACGCAGGCAGGCAGACAGACCTCTTGTCCGAGCTTCGAGCCAGCCTCCTCCGAGACTCTCTTGGCGACGGACATGGCGGCGACGCGGCGGGGCTGCGTGCAGCCTATGACGCCGTAGCTCGTGTAGCCGTCTTCCATGAGGTACCTGAGGCGCGTCGAGGGCTCGACGAGCACGCACGGACCTACGCGCCCCGACTGACTGACTGACTGACTGCGTGAGCTGCGTGGTCTTGCCGCTGCCCGTCTCTCCGACGATGACGACGACCTGATTGTCACGTATGATGCTGAGGATCTTCTGGCGGACGGCGAAGACGGGCAAGTATTCGCGCTGCTCCTTCAGCGTCTTCTGCTGCGCGAACTCCGACACCGCCTCCGTCATGCCCTCGCCCAGGTGCGTCGCGAACTGATGCGACGACCTGAAGACCGGCCGGCAGCTCCATTCCTGGCTTTGCGCGGGTGCGCCCATCGCACGGAGACGCACTTGAAATCTTTGGAGTCCTCTTCCTCGGGGCCGAGGGCGTCGTCCTTCTTCTTCTCGACGCCCATGAGGTTGCCGAGCTGCGTGCCCGCCAGCTCCCAGTGCTTCTCCGTCGCCCTCTTCCGCTCCTCCGCCTCGCGCTGACGACGCACCGCCAGACTGCCTGCACTGACCGAGCGCAATTCCCACTCAACTAGTCGACCCGTCAGCTCAAGCGCAGCCACCCTTGCTGGCGACGACGGCCATGTCGGCGGTGGCGTCCTTGACGGGCACGACGGGCTCGGGCTGCCGAGTGAAGACGATGCGGCCGTCGAGGAAGGGCGGCGTCAGGTTGTGCACGAGCAGGTTCACGCGGTTCTCAGACTCCTCCTGCACAGGGCCAACTGAGCAGCTGTGCAACCGCGGCAGCGGACGGCGAGAGAAGGCGCACCTCGAAGTCCTCGCCGACGTCGTGCACGCGCTCGACGACGCCGCTGCGCGTCAGCCGGTCGTGCTCCCACAACTCGTTGTCCTTCTTGATCTGGCGCTGCTTGGCCGACAGTCGCTTCGTCTCCTGCCGTTGGCGCTTCTCCTCCCACTGCTTCTCCTTCTTGTCCGCGTACTCCTGCGAGACCTCGTGGAAGGGATTGTGCTCCTCGTCGTAGCCTCAACGCGCGCCTCTGCGCCTCGCTCCTCCGCTGTCGCGTCGCAAGCGCGCGAGCGCGCGCACGCGTACCCATGTCGCTGTGGTACCAGTCCCTGTCGAGCTTCTTCTGCTCCTCCTCCCACTGGCGCTTCTCGTTGGCGTTCTCAAAGTCGATCACCTTCTCCAGCTCCTCCTTGATCGAGCGCACCGTGTCCTCGTCCGACCGCCCGGCCCTGAGAAGGAGAGGCCCACCAGTAGCAGCGGTCCAAAAACACAGCGGACGACTAGGATCGACGAGGCAAGCGCACCTGCCGAGGAGACGGCGCTCGCGCTCGCGCCGCCTCTCCCGCCGGTACTCCCTGCGCATCGTGCCCTCCTCGTCGCCGTCCCGCCGCGGCGTGGGATAGTCCCACTGCGAGCCGCCCGTCCGGTAGGAGCGCGTCGACCTGCCGCCGCCGCCGCCGCCGCCTTGTCGACGCGTGGGGTCCGGCTCGTCCCAGGACGACTTCGACGGCGTGTCGGGCACCTGCCGACGCGTCGACGCTCGCGATCACGCAAACACCACCGTCTCGCCCACCCACCCACCTTGAAGAGCGGCGTCTCCGCGTCGGCGAACTTGGGAGGGGCGGCGACATGGCGAGGAGAGCGGCGCTTGTGCCGCTCGCGTCTCTCGCGTCTGAGCAGCCGCCAGCATTCGGTCTCTTTCAGGGCTTTCACGACTCACTCTCCTCACCTGTCCGATCGGTCTTCGTCCTCGTGGTCGCGGCGCTTCTTCTTCGTCGTCTGCTCCAAGCCGCGCTGCTGTCGACGGTCGTACTTTTGTACCAGATAGCTGGAGAGACGGGAAAGAATATTCGCCCACAGTACGCAAGAAGAACGAAGAAGCACTCACTCGGCAATGTGTCCCCTGAGGCTGGCGGTGGCGCCGCCCTTGGTGCTGCCGGGCGTGTCGACGAGCTTCTCCCCGCGCGTTCTGTAGTGGCGCTGGCGTTCGTCCGCCGCTCTGCGCTCGGCCGACCGCTCGCGCCGCTTGCGCTGAGCAAGCGCGTCGAGACCCAGACGGCTGCCCTCTTCCGACGTCTCCGCAGAGCCTTCGGACGGGGAGCCCCTGCGCTTCCGCACCGTCAGGGTCAGGCCGCCCCGCTGAGGCGCCGAGCCCTCCAAGCGGTGCAGAGAGCAGTCGGCGCTCTCGCTCTCTTCTTCCTTCTTCCCCGCTCCGCTCTCCTCCGACTCTCTGCCGCTCGGCGAGAAGTCCGGCATGTGGAGAGGAGGTGCTCAAGGAGAGGAGGTTGCACGGCGATCGCCGCTTCGCTTCAGTCACAATGGGATGATCACACTCCGAGCGTGGCTTCCGAGATGTTAACGAAAAGGTAACGTCCGTTCAGAAAACCATTCCGGGTTGTGCAATCTTAAGACCACCTACCACCTCATTGAAAAGAGCGTAAGAACGGGAGCGTCACATACATACTGTTCGTTGTATTGATTCGGTCTTAGCAAAGTATCGTTTCGCGGAAATACGCATACCGGTATTGGTGCACACCCACAGTATTTGTGCATGTGGGTCATCCTTGTTACAGTTTTCAGTTGCCCGTCAGTTAGCAACGCTCGTTCTCGCGACGGCTAGATCAATCGAGCACGAAAATATGCAAGAATTTTTCTTCAACGAGTAAGAGAACTCCTAGGCAAAGGAAACGCCACTGAGAGCGAAACTGACATCGGCTCTGAATCAGCCGTTGCCCTTCTGTGGGTCGTGCGCGTCCGGCGCCGAAGGCTTTGTCGACGGCGGCCAGGCCCTCTCGACGGCGATGTCGACGCCCGCAGCTGCGGCAGCGCTCGCAGTCGCCGTCATCTTCTCCGTTGTCGTCTCGGTTTCCTTGTCGTCTCCGGCGGTCGTCTCCGTCTCTGTCTCCCATTCCGAGTCCGTCGGCTCGCTCTTCTCTTTGGTTTTCTTGGCGTTGGCGGCCGAAGCTGTCGCCGGCTGCTGAAGAGGCGGCGCAGCGGCGCGCGACGGCCAGAGCGCCTCGGCGTCCAACGCGCCCGGCCTCTTCTTCCCCTCCTCCAGCTGGCGCAGCTGACCCGGAGGAAGCCCCACCGCGTCGACGCCCGGCCGCCCTCCGCCCGCTCCCCGGCGTTCGGCGATGTACGCCAGCTCGCGGCCCTCTCCAGCCGAGCCGAAGCCTGCACGCGGAACTCCTCGGCGCTTCCTCGCGACCGTCTTGCGCTTGGCCTTCTTGGCTGCCACTGACGGCGCTCG
Source organism: Paralinhomoeus sp. GSCO2_6 (assembly GCA_030248085.1). Classification (NCBI taxonomy): domain Eukaryota; kingdom Metazoa; phylum Nematoda; class Chromadorea; order Monhysterida; family Linhomoeidae; genus Paralinhomoeus; species Paralinhomoeus sp. GSCO2_6. Next base: position 4,736 of record JASAMY010001804.1, on the reverse strand, counting down.
CACTGCCGGCGGCTTCGGCTCTTCTATGGTGGGCTTTCCCGCAGCTGACGGCGACGGTGCTGGCGGCGGCCTCTCCGGGGACGCTGACGGCACAACGGCCGGAACGGCAGCGCGAGCGCGACGCCTTTGGGGCAGGGTCCGATACAGCACGCAGTTCAGGCAAGACACCCCTGCCAAGCAGCCCACCATGCCGAGCACAAAGACGACGTCTCGCACGGTGCTCAGCCAGAGTGGCAGTATTCTCGGGCTCAGTCGGGTCAGCTGGTCGAAGAGCGCCTGAGCGTCCATTCTTTCGTCGGCGTAGTAGTCGTTGCAGACGGGGCCGGCGCAGCAGCACACGACCACCGGTCCCTCCTCGAAGGCAGCGCAGCGTTTCGAGCCCCTCTTTTTCCGCTTCTTGGTCATGGCGATGACGTCGGCGCAGGTGAAGCTGACCAGCTTCTGCGCGCCCGCGTCCGACTCGCACGCGGCGATGACACCGTCGGCGCTGCCCTTCTTGTAGACGGTGACGCAGCTGTCGCCGTCGCTCGCGCACTTCTGCGGCACCGGCCGACGACGACGCCGATTCGGGGGGAAGAGCTCCTTCGTCTTGGCGTCGTAGTCGCTGTAGCAGTAGCCCTTCAGATGGGTTAACTGCGTCTTCACAAGATCAGTCCAGGCGTGTCTTGCACACGATCCTTCGCAGCAATATCTAAGACCGTATCCATTTAGTGGTTGTGTCATTTTTTCCAGTCGACATTCTGATGTGCACTCTGGTACATTAGCTTGCAGCAGACGGCTGTCTGCTTTGTACGCAACCTCGTACCAGCAGTTGAGGGCGCAGTCCTCCTCATCTCTGCAGCTGTACTTCTCATCCGTCGCCCGCTTGCTTCTTCTCTTGTTGGTCGTGTTCTGCTGCTGTGCGACTGAGCTGCCCTGGTCATGCCTTGGGGAGACGACGAGGCGCTGCTCGACCGACGGCAGTGGGACGAGTGCGGGGTCATTGCAGCCGTCTCCGCGGCAGCACCAGCGCTCGACGGCGCCCGTCGACGCGTTGGTTGGCGAGCGGTCGGTGACGGGGCAGAGGGACGCGTCGGAGCAGCCGAAGTGGAAGACGGCGCCGTGGGAGGCGTTGGGTCGTCGGCTGACGAAGCAGACGTCGTCGACAGCGTCGCAGGTGCTCTGCGTCAGACGCGCGGGCACGCGCGCCTGCCGGCGGACGGACCCCTCGAAGCAACGCGTGCCGACCGCTGTCACAGCGAGCTGTAGTGCTATCGATAGACCGAGCCAAACTCTCTTTGTCATCTTTTCAACTCGGATATACACGTTACAATAAAGAACCAAAAGTGTTATTATAGAGAAACGTTTGAGTAAAGGTGAGAAACGTGATTAGGCAGCTGAACTATGCCATCATTCAATTGCAGCAATACACCGCCATTTGCTAGTCAACTCCGTTTGAAAATTTGAATTGAAGTTGAATATTATTGAACATTTGAATACAAATGTACAAGTGGACATGCCGAGTTGTCACCGACATCACCACAGGCAGTGTGCTATGCACATAGAGGGTGTGTGGGCTACCGCTAACTTCAGACCTTCGTTCGCCAAGTTCTCAAGCGTTCCTGCATGGATTTTGTTGAAATTTTAGCACTTGTGTAGACAGGTCTAACTTACCGGTAGATGATATGAATTTCAGTTTATTCGAACCCACTCAATCATTTGTTCTGGCGTAACATAGAGAACGAGTCAATTTTCAAAGTGCCAACCATCACTGTCAACACACTTGGCGCAACGGCAAATTTTGGAGCAAAGTTCAGCGTCAATGTGTTCTAACGCGTTCTCAATGGCTTCTTTGAGCTGTTCAACAGAAGTGTGCCGCTGGGCGCATACGATTTCCTTTACGATGCCCCAGATGGAGAAGTCTACAGGACTGATATCTGTCGATCTAGATAGGAGGCCATTCAATCGGTCCCCTCCCTTCGCCAACCCAACGGTCGGGAAAGGTCTTACTTAAGGCTGATTCATAATTAACGGTCTTCCCATCGGTCTCGGTCTCGGTCTCGGTCTTCGCATCGGTCTCGGTCTCGGTCTCGGTCTTTTTGACCCATGCAAAACTGACAACGCGTTGCCTCCGGTCTTTCAATGATCTTCGGTCGAATGCGCTCCTTTCAGCGTATTTAGGAGCGTACTGTGGCCCTTGTTTTCGACCTGTTTCATTTTTTTATGCGACTTCCCTAGAACAAAAAAAAGCACACACAGTAGCCGACCAGAACGCACTATCACCAGACAGACAGACAGACATTGTGCGGCAGACGCAGACCGCCCCCAGCGCTTCTGGCCGCCGCCACGGGCGCGGACGCCGCTACAGGAACTGTCGTCAGCGCCGGCGTCGACACTGTGGCCGCTGCTGCCGACGCTTTCGCTGACGCTGCCGCTTTTGCCGACGCTTACAGAAAATGTAGGACACTGCCGTCGGGCCGTCCACTATGTAATGGCGGCGCAGATTTTCCCGCCGCCGTGTCTTTAGAGACGTGCTGCCATGCCGCCGCCGTTTTTTTTTGATTTTTGGTATTAGAGCGGTCGTCAATTATCCAAGGAGACGGGCCGCCTACACCTGTTGAATAAACTAAATCTTAAACTCTTCCTTGTTTTCAATTTCGGCAAATTTCCTAGTCGCTTTACCCTTATGCGAATGCCGACAAATTCTTTGAGGGTCACGGCTATAGTAAAGCGTGACTACGGTAGCGCGCGCGTTCAACACGAGACCGCTGAAGACCGATGAAGACCGGAGCAAATGTTCAAAGTTCCCAACATCGTCGGTCTCGGTCTCGGTCTTCGCATCGGTCTTGGCTGTTTAAGGCTGATTCATAATTAACGGTCTTCCCATCGGTCTCGGTCTCGGTCTTTTTGACCCATGCAAAACTGACAACGCGTTGCCTCCGGTCTTTCAATGATCTTCGGTCGAATGCGCGCCTTTCAGCGTATTTAGGAGCGTATTGTGGCCCTTGTTTTCGACCTGTTTCATTTTTTTATGCGACTTCCCTAGAACAAAAAAAAGCACACACAGTAGCCGACCAGAACGCACTATCACCAGACAGACAGACAGACATTGTGCGGCAGACGCAGACCGCCCCCAGCGCTTCTGGCCGCCGCCACGGGCGCGGACGCCGCTACAGGAACTGTCGTCAGCGCCGGCGTCGACACTGTGGCCGCTGCTGCCGACGCTTTCGCTGACGCTGCCGCTTTTGCCGACGCTTACAGAAAATGTAGGACACTGCCGTCGGGCCGTCCACTATGTAATGGCGGCGCAGATTTTCCCGCCGCCGTGTCTTTAGAGACGTGCTGCCATGCCGCCGCCGTTTTTTTTTTGATTTTTGGTATTAGAGCGGTCGTCAATTATCCAAGGAGATGGGCCGCCTACACCTGTTGAATAAACTAAATCTTAAACTCTTCCTTGTTTTCAATTTCGGCAAATTTCCTAGTCGCTTTACCCTTATGCGAATACCGACAAATTCTTTGAGGGTCACGGCTATAGTAAAGCGTGACTACGGTAGCGCGCGCGTTCAACACGAGACCGCTGAAGACCGATGAAGACCGGAGCAAATGTTCAAAGTTCCCAACATCGTCGGTCTCGGTCTCGGTCTCGGTCTTCGCATCGGTCTTGGCTGTTTAGCATGGGAAGACCGAGACCGAGACCGAGACCGATGGGAAGACCGTTAATTGTGAATCAGCCTTTAGCATGGGAAGACCGAGACCGAGACCGAGACCGAGACCGATGGGAAGACCGTTAATTGTGAATCAGCCTTTAACCAGGGGGGGGGGGGGGGGTGCCACTCCCCCGTTTTTGGGGTTCAGTTTTTGCGCACTCGCCGCCGCTCGCCAACGCGCCAGCGGATTTGCATCAAAATTGGTGGCTAAGTAGGAAATTTCACGGGCTACAAGATGGCGTTAACAGTTTCTAGCCGCTTTTGAAATTTTCGCGAGAACAGTCGCATTCTTCTGTCGCGGTGTAAAAAACGCGCTTTACAGTAAATTTATGCCCAGTGTAAAAGTTTTTATTAAAGGCCAAATTTAAAAATCTAAAAGACTAGGATTACGGGTATTGCCCTGAAGTTAATTTCATCCCATTATAGCTCCGCTCCAGCTCGTACCCAGATGGCAGGCCAGAGCGAAAACTGAAAATCCACTTTTCGCGCCGTTGAGTTCCAAAAATTTAACCATCCATTTCTAAACAAAAAGTTGTTGGAATTAAGTAAAATATGGGTTACGTATAACCGCCTCGACGTCCTCTTTCGAATGCCGTATCGTGCGCCGCGCTCCGACCTACGGTTCGGCCGCACGGCGCCTGTAAGCGGTCTCGGGTGCCAAAATCGGTCAAAAATTCAAATATTCGGAGTTCAGGTTCTCAGCGCTGGGGAGGAAATTCGCAAATCCGCTCGACAAAAAGTTTTCTACCTACCTTGACTACGAACCACGAAAATCTCATCACTGGGCGATAAGCATGCAGACCTGGCTAGTCCAAAAGGTGTGTTTTTGTCCATTTTCCATTGTAATTGCAATCTTTTAAGTCTATTTTCTCACGCGTTTGTTAATTATATCCAAAACGTTTGTGCAATTTAGATTCGCCTCATCATGCTGAACAACCGGACGTGCGATTCGACCAGGTTTGCAAACTTTTTATTTTTTATAGTTATTCCAACTTCCAGAATTGGGGTGCTCAAAACTCAAGAAAATAAAAAGTTCGCAAACCTGGTCGA
>JASAMY010000547.1:0-30765 GCA_030248085.1 Paralinhomoeus sp. GSCO2_6 | reverse complement strand
GGATTCTTTCGAGACTGAAGAAGAGAAGCGTATAGGACAATGACACGGGCCATCAACAAGAAGGTGCGCAAGCGCAAGCAGAAGCAGCGAATGACGCAAAACAGTGTCAAGAAGCAGAAAAAGAAAGGACAAAACCAAGGCTAGAAAAGCGCCGAAATCGTATGTTGCTTGCTTGGCATTACATTTGTCGAAGCATTCATATTTTCATGTATTTAAATTTCATTTTGTTTTAACTATAAAGTTTTGAAAGCGGGTCAACTTCATTTGTAATTTGAACCTTCGGATTGTGTCCAAGCCGTTCTATGTAGTTTCGGCACAGCTGTTGAATGAAGCTATTGAAATAATAATATTGAAATTCTATGTTGACATTCAGAGACGTCATATCACCTTTATGGGATGGCGAGAAGACCGTCAATAGGAATATGACGGACATGGGTTTGGTGGACAACTTGAAAAGGCTAAACCGCGCGAAAAAGTCAAATAGAAGCGAATACAGCACGGACGTTGAGGTTCGCAGTTCGCACACATCCCACCACCTAACGAGGACTTTCCTGAACTTTGCGTAACGTCCCAAACGACAACGTCCCAAACGAAAACGCATTTACTGTTTTTTTTTATAAGCAAAAGGATCGGTCAATAGGTTCCTGGTCGAGCACTGAGACATTTTGATTTACCCCCCCCCCCATTCGGAAAATTGGCGATTTACCTCTCTCTGGATTCTGGGACCCCACCCAGGCTCAAAATGTGGCTACAGGTTTGTTGCAATTCACTTTTTGCCTCCTTGGTCCATTTTCATGGGCAAAGTGCCATTCTCAGTCTTCATTTTTCAAATTTTTTTCAGATGTCCGCCGTCTTGCTGCCCGAGGACTGGAAGGCGTCGGAGCTGCAAGGAGCGCCAGGCCAAAGCTGTGCAATTCATCGAAGGCAAAGCGGCGAGCGCGCAGGCGGAATTTGACGCGCGCAAGCAGACGGATTCGGACAAACTCTTGGAGGAGGACGTGCTCTTCTGCAGCCAAATGGATCCACATGTTCGGAGACGAGATACAGGTAATGTAGTACTTGCGATGTGCGACGCTAAGGGGGGGGGGGAGGAGCGATGTAGGTGTAGGTTCAGTCTGAAGTCAGTTGGGTTGAGAGGGTCAAGGGGGGGGCGGGTCTAGACTCTAGAGCCATCCTAGGTAAAATGTCCGGGATAAGGAATGTTGGAGTTGGCAAAGCAATTCTCCACCAAAATAGCATTCTCCACCACCAAAAATTTGCAAATAGGCGCTTTGCTCTACCTTGACTCACCCTACCACTGGGGAGCGAATAAGCTTCGGGGGGGGGGGGCGTATATGTCCAGAATCGGGGTTGAACAAATAAATAAAACGGTTTCCCTACAACCCCCCCCCCCCCCCACCCCCACCCCCAAAGTTACATGTATGGTTGATGGGCAGAAACAATCAAGCAAACCGGGGGCATTTCTTGTAATTAGATTTGAAGGGGTCGTGACTGATGTGATGGCCAAGGCTATTTAATTTGTTCGCCGTTGTCGAAACCCAAATCGGTGCGGTTTTTGTGTCGGTGTAATACAATTAATTAGATGCTTTGAACCCTCGTTTATTGCAGTATTTTGCTGGGATACAAAAGGAATTGTTTTGTTTGTTTTCAGCGAATGGCACGCTCCCCGCAGAACAAATACCAGCTGACCGTCAAACAAATCAAGAAAAAAATCGCCGCGTTTAAAAAGACTGGAAAATATGAAGTTTTTAAGAAACACCAAATTGAGATTGGTGGGAAATATTGATTGTGTCTCTGAAAATAGTCTTCCCTTGGTGTTTACAATTGCCATTGCCATGCGTGTTGCGTTGATGAAAACAATCAGAGTGCTCACTGGTGTTGTGCTGCACAGTTATGAGAACAGACGATTCCAATTCCTACATGTATTCCTATATGTATTCAAATGTTTAACATACGCTTTGTTGTTTGAAGAAGGCTTAAAATATTTACAAAATGATACATTTAAATTCAAATAAAATTCAATACAAAAAATTCAAATACACAATCTGCTGTTACGTTCTGATAACCCTGTAGAAGCTGTTTATGTACGATTCATAGGTGTAACTAGGTAAGGTGTAGGTACAGGTCATCCCCGCCCCCCAGCTTCAGGCCATCCTGCACGAAAAGGATCCCCTACCCCGCTTTGGTCCAACCTGCACTGACTGCAGGATATTACCCTGCTAAACGTGCTCTCCATGCCCAAGGTGTTTTTCACGCCTATGAGCAGTATTTCGTATGACGCCTGCGGTGCGGTATTTTACGCACCAACAGACCATTTTGGCGTCTCTGAAGCCCGTTTTTGGCCAAAGTTTCCACAAATTTCGTCTGCGTCGTTGTGTTTTCAGCAGACACGAACGAACCTCTGGCAAACGAGAATTTGTATCAAATTTGGGCTTGCAGGTCACCCCCTTGACTTTTGGAAAATCCGAGATTCGCCCCGCCCGCCCCCCCCCCCCCAATGCTTTGATGGTCACGCAGTTACACCTCTGCCTAAGCGCACGCAATACCATTTAACCTTTCGCCAATTTATATGTAGCATCAGCAAAACATTTTGTGACCTCTCCTGCGCGCCTGTTTTGCGAATGTAGCGTTTTACGTAAAATTGCCGAAACGGGCTAGATGTCGGGAGGATCTTGCACAACATTTCAAGAGCACGTTGGTCGATTTCCCGCAAATTCATCAACTATTTTTCGATCGCTTTGCATCTGAGCCGTAAGCACACATGTGAATTGTTCTGGGAAATTGAAAATGTCGAATTTAACGGAGATTCCGCGCGAAAATTCCCTTTTTGCGGCTGAAAATCCGTCGGACAATATATCGGAAAATCCTGGAATTTTGGCGAAAAAGGACGTCTTAGTGCGGCCTTCAGAAGACGAGAAATTGGATGTGCAGAATCACTTGGAGATCCGATTGAAAGAAGGCAGGGGCGAATGCCTTTACGAAGTGGGCGTCTCCGAAGTGACCGGCGAAGCAGGTAAAGTGGATTTTTAAAACTTTAATTTTTAAAAATTGAGCTCTCGTTCGGTTGTTTTGGGTTTATAAAAATTATTGACGCTGTTCTGTTCGAGTCCGGCGTTATTTTTGGGGTTTCTCAGTCTAATGCTATTTTGCGTGCTCCGCAAACGTGAATTTTGCGCCTTGTGATTGAAAAATGTTTATAAAATGGGAGATCTGTGTATTATTACTGTCTATGTATTTCGTTTTTATTTGTTGGGAGAATGAAATAAATCAATAAATGAATGAGGCGTTCAGGACTGACTACCGAGGAGCTGGAACAGAGCGACGCGAGTCTCGCGGAGATCTGCGCCGGCTGCGACGCGGTCAGCACGCGAATTCGCGTGTCGAAAACCCCAGAAAAAGACAACCTTTTCACCGCAGATTATCTCATCAGAAAACGCGTACAACCAGAGGACTTTATTGAGGTGACTTGGCACTTGGTCTCAGTATGCCAGCTTTTGTTGCCTATTTTGATTGGTTGTTTCTTCTACCAACGGAAATTGGACCAAAAGGCTTTGGAATAGAAGGGAGGTTTCTGAGAAATCTAAATGGAAAATTTCACTAAATGTAGTACTTTTGTAGTACTTTATGTAGTACTTTGATTTTGAACTGACCAAAGTCACTTTTTTGGGCACTTTTTTTGCCAAAATATGGGTGATGTTGTGTGGTCAGTTGACACCTGACGGCAGCAGGGCACACTGGTGAAAGCGGAAACGCTCAACCAGCTGGGCCAGGCCAGGTGCCTCTCTCTGGGGAGTGGGTGAAAGCCCCAACCGCTTTTGTATAACGTGACAAAAACGTTCGCAAGCGACGCCATTACACAAATATTTTTTTGATTTCTGCGCTGTGTTTGTTTTGAAAGTTACAAGAAATCTCGTACAGGTGCGTTGTTCGGTCGTGGGCAATGTGGACGCCGGCAAAAGTACGCTTTTGGGGGTGCTCACGCACTCGGCCCTAGACGACGGCAGGGGACAGGCGCGTCTCAAGCTATTTAGGTGCCATTTTTATGATTTGTTCTCTGGTTTGTTTTGTTCGCTGTACATTCGTATAACTTATGTACATATTCACAGTGTTTTTTTTGATCTGGTCAACACAAACTGACGGCACATGTCTGTGCGTCGAATTTGAGGCTGACGTGAAGCGTTTCCATGGTTCAGTTTTTATTTTATTTAATTTATTTATTTTCGGTAACGCGACACCCACAGTGCAACAACACAGTACAGCGCAGTGGAGACACACAAGTGCCATCACGGAAAGAGGGGGCGACAACTCACGTCTGACTACACCATATCATCGCTTACAAATCTGCATCAGTATTTTAAATTTAAATATGGCCAATTATTGTGTATGGGGGGACAGAGTCGCCATACTTTGTGTCATTTGTGTGTAATTTGATGATTAGTTATCGGCATTTTTGTGTCAAACGAGCGTATGTTGGACCGCCGACTTTTTCGCGTATATTGCGTTCAATGCGTGTTTTTTTTGCGGGGAAAATTTACCTTTTTGTTTAGGCACAAGCACGAAATTGAGAGTGGCAGGACATCTTCCGTCGGCAACGACATTCTGGGTGGGCCCTTTTTTGCCTTTGAAGCATCGGCGGGCTCAGGGGGAGTATAGGGGGTTCACCACCCTCCGCTGGCCAAGGCCATCCCGCGTTTTTTGGGAGCGACCACCCCCCCCCCCTGGCTTTTGCCAATATCTCAAAAAATGGCTAAAGATGCGTGTTTTTGCTTCCGTTTCAGTGTAGTGTGACCCAAAAACGCTTAAAAAGTGCTATTTAGGCATTGTTTTGACACATTTTCGACCAAAAAGCACCGATTTACACGCTATTTTGGTGCGAAATCTTTTACTTCGACCACCCCTCCAAAATTTTCGATCCCGGCGGGATGGAGGGAGACCCCCCCCCCACGAAACCCCCCGCCACCCCCCCCCCCCCTGGCTTTTGACCCAATCTACACCTATGCTTTGAAGTTCCGCATGAGCAGGACGCACGTACGCACGCACAGACACACAGCACCCTGCTCTCGTTTACCAGCTCCTCTCATTTTCGAATTCCCACACCGCTCAGGTTTCGACTCGTCCGGCCGTGTCGTGAACCAGCCAGACAAGCACAGCGGCGCGTTGGATTGGGCGCTGATCTGCAGGGATTCGGCCAAGGTGCTCACCTTTATCGATCTGGCCGGCCACGAGCGCTACCTCAAGACCACCATCTTTGGCATGACCGGACACAAACCCGACTACAGTATGCTCATGGTACGTGTGCACGTGCTGCTACCTGGGGGAAATCGGTAGTAGGGGTAGTAGGTGCGTGCGTATCCACAGTGCGTAACAGCTGTTTACCCAGTCAGAAGGGGGCTGGTTGGTTGGAGGGAGGTTCGTATAGTAACAGTGGAGACTGGTTAGTGTAAGTGGTTTTTTTGTTGTATTCACTCGCTGTTCTGTGTATTCATTCGGGAATGATGGTTTTGCGTACGGTATACTCGTGAACAAATACCTCTAACCGCATGATACATAGTTGGTCCGCCCGCTTAGGTGGGCGGCAACGCCGGAGTCATCGGAATGACCAAGGAGCATCTGGGTCTGGCTCTGGCGCTCTCCGTTCCAGTCTTCGTCGTCGTCACCAAGGTACTCGTTTTGCTCCAGAGTCAGCATTCGAGTGCCACCGTTTATCAGTCCTTAATCTCGCAACGCCCACCCTCTGCAGGTGGACATGACGCCGGCGCCGGTGCTGCAGGAGAGCCTCAAGCTGCTGCAGAAGCTGCTGAAATCGCCCGGCTGCCGCAAACTGCCCGTCATGGTTCAGACCATGGACGATGTCGTCGTCTCACTACTCAACTTCCAGTCGGAGAGGCGAGTCAGAGTCGGCGAGCGCGCGCGCACGCACGCACCGACACGCGCGCACCGGGACGCACGCACGCACCGGCGCGCACGCAACGGTACGCCGGCACGCACAGCACAGACAGGTAGGGTTAAGCGAAGCAGGCCCTATCTCTTCCTTTTTAACAAAATCAAATTACATTTTTCTCTTTTTGAGGATTTGCCCAATTTTCCAAGTCTCGAACGTCACGGGGCAGAATCTGGACCTGCTGAAAGTGTTTCTGAACCTCTTGCCTGCGCGCAGCGAGGCGTTCGAGTCGGAACCGGCCGAATTCCAGGTCGACGACACCTACTGGGTGGACGTGAGTGTCGTTTTTTTGGATTTATTCGTATTATAAAGAGAAAGTCGGCACAGTATCGCTGCGTGTGTGCGTGCCTGCAGACGAGTGGCTCCCAATTGCGGGCAAGGTGTGTACGCTCGCTCTTATTGGAACGCTCGCGTTTATTCATGAATTTAAAGTGTAGAGTTATTGAAGGTCGATCCCAATTATAGCCGAAGGGGCCGTCCTATATGCGATGTGTGAAACGTCCTTGTGCGCCTCTGCTTGCATGTCTGTGCGTGCGTGCGTGCGTGCGTGCCGGTGCACGTGTGCACGTGTGTGTGTGTGTGTGTGTGTTTGTTTGTTTGTTTGTTTATTCGTCGAAGCACGGTGTACGACCTTACAAAGGCACAAAGGCGAAGCACAGCGAGTGAGCGAATTGGGTACACATGTGTCACAACAAACAAAGTGCAAATGTCCACAGTTAGCAAATAGGAGGGATGGAAATGCAACGCCCCCCAACTGTTTACGTTTTCACGTGGGGGACATGGGTAGGTGACACCAAAAAGGTGATTTTATAACCTAACCATTTAGGAATTGGGATAAGTTTTCCTTTAGGTGTTTATGTTTAATATGTAATTATAGTTTTGGAGTTGACCGTTCCTTCCGACAAGGCATTCCAAGCAGCAATGACCCTATTCGAGAAGAAGTGCGCTCTATATTGAGTCTTGTGTTTTTAATTGCCTGTTGCTGTTTTTTAGGTAAATTTAAATTTTTTGGGTTGTTTGGTTTTTTTTTATTTAAGGTGTAGCCGCCGACTAAGGGGGGGAAGAAATGGCTTTTTTCGTTATATATGAGTGGAGTTTAAAATTTTGCCCCCTTGTTCTGGTGGTCTTTTTTTTGGTAAAAAATTTTTTTTATTTTTTGGGAGTTTGTTTGTGGATTTTTTTATAGACATAGGTTAAATCGGGATGTTGGCGGCGGAGCTCAGGGGGGGGAAGACCAATGCGCTCTCTCCGTTCATCATATGACAAGTGGCGTAGTTGCGAAATGAATATTTCGGGTGAAAGTTCTCTGAATTGACTCCAGCTGCCTTGTGTTACCAACCATGACCGGATTCCAACACGGGGAAGCATATTCAAGACTGCTTCTAACAAACGCGCAAAATAACACTCTTAACACCTTCAAATCTCTAGTGTGAAAACAGTTTAGTATTGCGGAAGCTCTTAGACCAGCAGCCTTACTAATCTGGTTGCAATGTTCAGTAAAGCGAAGATCTTTGGAAACTTATTGTGTTCCTTTGTGTTTTTTTTTTTTTTGTTGTTTTTTTTTTTTTTTTTTTTTTTTTTTTTTTTTTTTTGTTTTTTTTATTTTTTTTTTTTTTTTTTTATTCTTTTTTTTTTTTTTTTTTCTTGGGGTGTTTTTTTTTTTTTTTTTTTTTATTAAATTGACGCCCAAGTCACGCATTGTTTCTACCATAGATAGCTGTGTTCCTCCTTAATTGTGGTTTGGTTTTTGCTTGTGATTTTTAAAGAGGGGGAGGGGTGGGAATGTGGGGGGGGGAAGGGGGGGGTGGTGTTTGGTTGCTCATTTGTTAAATTAATTTAGGGGGGTTTGTTGGGTTGCGGGATTGGGTGGGGGGTTGGGGAGAGAAAATAGAGGGTAGTGGTCTGCAGAAAGAGTGGGTGTGAAATTGGTTGTGAAAGAGGGGGGGGGGTGTGTGGAAAAAAAGGAAGAGGGGGGGGGCTAGCAAGCTGAGCGGGGGAGCACTACACACGGGTGTGCTCGGAGAAAGTGTGTGTTTTTTTTTATTTAGCGGGGTGGGGGGTGTTTTGTTGCAGAGCTGGTGAGAATTGTGGTTGGGGTGTGCGATTCAACAGAACTTTTGTGTATGTAGATAAGTTGAGTGGGGATTAGTGTGGATTGTGTTTGTAAAATATAGTTATGTGAGATGTCGGGGTGTCGTCGAGCCTAATATTCTAGTGTGTAATACATAATATATTGTAGTTGATGGAGCTGGGTTCGGTGGGTGGAGAAAGAAGGGTAGAGGGGGCGAGTTAACTCAGGGGGAGGGGGGGGGGGGAAGGAAAGTTTTTTTGGTATGGATAAAAAAAAGTGGAGGGTGGGGTGGGTGGGTGATGGTTGGTGGTGTGTGGGGGGGGGTTTTGTGGGGGCCTTTTTAAAAAGGGGTGTGGTGTTGGGGAAAAAGAAGGGGGGGGGTAGTGGGGTGTGTGTGTGTGTGTGTGTGTGTGTGTGTGTGTGCGTGTGCGTGCGTGCGTGCGTGCGTGAGTGCGTGCGTGCATGCGGGCTCGGCCAAACCAAATTGTGCGCACGCATATACCGTAGTGTCAATTTCGCGCGTGTTTCCAGGGCGTGGGCGCAGTGGTGTCGGGCACGTGCCTCAAGGGCGTCATTCGTCTGGGAAACAAGCTGCTGTTGGGCCCCATGGTTGGAAGCTCCGAGTTCAGAGAGGTGGAGATTAAGAGCATTCACAGGAAGAGGCTGCCCGTCAAGGAACTCAAGGGTGGACAGACCGCTAGCTTTGCGCTGAGGTACGCGATATGAAGAATAAACGGACTATGTGGAGTTAGTTACGCGAACACGAGAAAGCCCCCAGTTTTGCCTCGTTTTGGAGTTACCAATTTAGCAAATTTGCGATTTTGGTTTTTTTTTTGTTGCTCTTGCATGGAAAGTATTAAAAAACGAGTGTCATGGAAAGTATGTAGGAATCTTTCTACAAATTTTCTACAAGTTGCTAGTGCTGAAAGACGGAAATATGTACGCTTCCTGTTGCCTTCTTTATATCCTGTCCGTGAAGCATGTTTGCCTTTTTCAGCACGTTTCTCACGCGACACAGTACGCATTTATCTCTTTTTCTTTCTCACTATTTTTAAATTCAGAAAATTCAAAAAGCGCGACGTTCGCAAAGGAATGGTGATCGCTCATCCGGACGTCCGGCCGACGGCCTCGTGGGAATTTGAAGCGGAAATTTTGGTGCTGCACCACCCCACCACCATCTCCTGCCGCTACCAGGCCATGCGTGAGTTGCACTGATTTATTTTCTTACTTTTGTTGACAGTTTTTTTTGGTAAAAAGGAATAAAAAAAACTGGGAACAAAATACGGGCGTGGGCCGGATTCGAACCCGGGACCGAGCGCGTGATAGCCCTATTCTGTAAAAGGTCGACAAGGAAAAGAAAATGTGGAAAAGCTTGCCAACGTGGGAGTGTAACTTCTTAGTCGCTAGCCCTAATTCCAGTGTACACCGTTTATTTGCCTTCACTCCAGCGTTGACGATTTCTCCGAATTTTGTCACTAAACTCAATTTTCCCACCATTGCCGCTTCCATTAGACCTTGAACATACGTCGCTAGCTCGCAGTAGCCACACCACAAACTCAACTCAACCTGTGTCTCTAACGGTGCTATTCGGGTGTATTCTATCTAGTGCACTGCGGTCCCATTCGGCAGACGGCGACGATCGTGGAGATGAGCCGCGAGTGCCTGCGCACGGGCGACAAGGCGCTCGTGCGGTTCCGCTTCTTCAAGCACCCAGAGTACCTAAGGCTCGGCACCCGGCTCGTCTTCAGGTCCGAGTAGGCACTCGCCCTCCATGCCTGACTGCACGTACCCCGGATGGGCATGTATGGAGGCGCGTGCGTGCGCGCGTGCGTGCGGCAGTGCGGACGCGTCGTCTATTGCGAGTCGTTCAAGCGCTGCATCTCAACTTTTTTGTGTTTTGGTTAAATTAAAAGAATTTTGTCTTTTTTAGGGAGGGTCGAACTAAGGCCGTGGGGAATGTGACGAAAGTGTTTGCGCGCGAGCCTCCGGCGTCGCAAAGTCAGAGTCAGCGCAACAAACTCTCCAAGGCTCGCATGCACCACCACAAAGGTGCGAAATTGTGTCGTTTGATTTAATGTTGAGGATTAATTGATTTAATTTGAAAATTTGCACAGAGAAGCGACGGCGCGACGACTCGACGACCGAGCAGCCGCACACGTCCAAAGAGCAGTGACTAGTTGAAAAATTTGGAAATTTTTAAAAAAATTACAACCGGTTTAATGCGTCAGCCATTTTTGTAATCTTGTTTTCGTAATTTTGGTATTCTTTGTAATTCTTGCAATAATACATTACTGTTGCTGTTGTGCGACCAGAATCGTACGTACTTGTAATAATCCACTTTTCTTTTACCTTCTAATACTGACAATATTCTCAGTTTAACTTTAAACCGGTTGTAAAGCTGAACTCTAAACCTGTTGGAATTTGATTGTTGTCGTTGTGTCCGTTTGTGTACCGCCACAGTGCAAAGAATCGGTTGATTTGTGAACGTTCGCGCGTTGCTGCCTTCCTGGGCAATAAATGTTTCAATATTCGTATATGGGCAGTGTCAGAAATGCGCTGGGATACTTCCTGTGTGACAATCGACAACGTTCAACCACGCACTTCGTAAGTAATGTCGGGGTGGGCGCGTTAGAAACACTGCACAGCACATCCAAGGGGCATACACTTCACAGACAGTGAAGTACAGTTGTGCTATCCTTTTCAATTGTTCATTTGACGCTGCGTTTGGGGTGATTTAATACCCCTCCCCCCCCCCCCTCTGCCGTGCGTGCTTGAAATCGGATACGCTCCCCTTCTCCACACCCGACACCCAAACCAATGCCAATAGCTAACCAATCAAACAAGTAATAGCGATTTCTTTTAGCTTTTCTACCAAAAATGTCAACAAAAGTGTTCGAGATCCGGCCTGGTGTGGCGGATTTATTCGAAAATAGCGAAAATGCGGCGGCAAAAATCCGCAAAGTTTCCGGTGCCGGCAATAACGTGTACATCGGCTGTTCGAACGGCGATCTGTTCGCGTATTCCGTGCAGAATTCGGGAAAATTCGAATTTTGGAGCGGCGCCACTTTGCCCAGCGCGATTGAAAACATTTTGATCGCGACGGCTATTGGCAGAATGGTGGTGCTGTGTCGGGATGGACTCATGTACTTTCTGGACTTGCAGAGCTTGCAGGTATAATACAAATGCGTTTAGTCGAAATGTAATCGAATACAAAGGTGTTCACGGTCAGTGGCGTAGCCAAGGGAGGGGGTAGGAGGGGTATACCCCTCCCCGAGATTGTGTGAAACCCAAGAAATGCAACAGGGTCCACCCTGTTGCAAAAATGCCCGGGCGAAAGAAGAGAGAGAGAAAGCATTGTAGCTCGCTTGTGAGGTTAAAAATGCTCGAAAGTAGCTCAAAATTGGTTAAAATTGCTCAAAAGTGGCCCAAAATAGGTTAAAATATCTCGAAAGTAGCCCAAAATAGGTTCAAAATGCTCGAAAGTAGGCCAAAATCTCAAAATTTTCGCCTGCGGCGCAACAGGGGGGACCCTGTTATAAAGTTGGAAATCTGTACCCCCCCCCCCCCCCGAGACCAAATCCTTGCTACGCCACTGTTCACGGTACTGATGACCATACCTGTAACTGGGGTGGGGTTTGGGGGGGGGGGTTCCCTCCCCCCCAGGTGCTGAATTTGACCCTACCCACACCCTCCCCAACCCTCCCCCCCCCCAGGTTGTCCTGAACCCCCACCCAGACCCCCCCAGACTTTTTGGAAACTTTCAACTACATATTATAATGCAAAATAAATGCGTTTTGTACAGTGTTTTTGAGCAAGAATCGACCCAAAAGTGTCTATTTTGCGTTATTTGCAGTGTATTTTGACTAAGAAGTACCTATTTTCAGGTTTTTACAGTGTATTTTTGACTAAAAATAGTCCAAAAATTGCCTATTTTTCTGCCCACACCCCCCTCCGCCATATTTCCACCCCCCCCACCACCCCCCCCCCCAGAACCTGCCCGAACCCTCCCCCCAGGTCCAATTCCCGGTTACAGGTATGCTGATGACCAAGTGTATGCATGAATAGCTGCTACCTAATTGTAACCTCTAAACACCTCGTCTTTTTACGACTGGGAAGCTACGCTTAACGCGAAAACATTTTTTTAATTTAAGAAGTGCACTCTTTAAATAAAAAAACGACATTTTTTTTTGAGCAACCTCTGTCGGCAAAATGGAATTACTGACGTGTCAGTCACCCTCTAAATTAAAAGAAGGTTCAGCCGATGTAAGGTGCCATATATTAGTGTAAATATACCTTGTAGAGGGTGTTTCAGTGCTACTCTGATCCACAAAAGCCTTGAATGGCCATGCAAATACATAAATAGCTTGCTTTACACACACAGGTGCACTACAATGTACAATGGTAGGTACAATGTACAGCATGTATACCACACAGGGAACGTGGTGGCATGTACCACCTATGTGCACATTCAATGAACGCACCAAAGGGCCCCATTTAACACTGTATCAGGCACAATCTTGAAGGGAAGACACAAAACAAACTGTGGAAAAACTAAAGGGAAAACGCAAAAAAATGGTGACAAAAACAGAAAAATTCCGTTTTTTACTTCAATTTTAGTTAAAAAAAAAAGAAAGTCATTTTTGTTATTTTTAAAAAACGTTTCTTTTAATAATCTTTTGTCAATTGGCGCAGCGTCTAGTTAATCACTGCCTTGGTACCTGGCATGATCGCATATATCGACTTGCTGAAACATGTGTTGAGGGAAGTATAAAACTGCTCTGTCAAGCTATTTTGCTTGAAACCGCGCTTTTTGCTTTGCTTCGCTTTGCTCTTTTTTTAGCGGGGTGCGTCTGAGGTTTTGTGCTTTCCAAAATTTTTACAACTGAGGCCCGTATGCTGACAAAAAAATTAGAGCGCTCTAACTTTAATTAAAGTGGGTTAGGACGATACGCCACTCGCCCGAAAATTTCATTTTTCTGCATGCTCATTTTCTGTCGTCGACTCGAGGAAAGCGCTGAAAAATGGAGAAATCGTCGTCGAAAGACAGGAGCAGCAGCGGCGGAAGCGGCAGGTGCAGCAGCAGAACGCCTCTGCGGGGTTATTCTCGACAACTTACTGGCGATCAAGGGCTGTTCCTCTTTGGATCCCGCATGGGAAGCTGTCGTCAGTCGGTTCAACGTCGAAATCGCGTCGCGTCTGACCGGCGCTATTCTCTGGACGAGTGCAAGCGGAACTGGAGGTAAAGGCAGCACCGAGCCAGAAGAATGGTTTTGAGTGGGAGGTGTGTCATCAATTTTAAGCTTAAGCGCCTCGTTTTATTGCCGAACTTTGGACGTTTCGTAACCTATTGCGACGTAGGAAAAGCGAGAAGAAGCTGGTGGAGCGCCGCCGACTCGCATGGATGGCGCCGAGTTGCGTATGGCCGAGAAACTCGGAAACTCCGTCAACTTCAGCGGCCTCGACGGCTGCGTCGGCGTCGTCACCACCGGCAGTCGGCGCGTCGACAGCGACGCACAGGCTGCTCTCTCTCTACTGCGTCGGCCGCCGCACGGACGACTTCCTCGACGACTCGGTACTGCTAGCTGTCCTGTTTGATTTGTTTGTGAAAAGGTTGGGGGGGGGGGCGGGGAATGAAGTGAGGGCCCACAAAAATTGGGCCAGAGGGAGGGTAAAATCGACAATTTTTCGAAGAGGGGTGTGGCCGAGTGGATTGACGTACAAATCGCGAGTTTTGGGATGGATTTTTGTTCGTAACATATTTGGTGCAGCACCAAAAGCACAACTTGTGTCGCTTTTACGCTAAAAAATTTAGCTATGGGAAATAGGGGGGGGGGGGGTTAGGTGCGAAATTATTTTGGGATAGGCAGGGTCTGCCAGGTGAGGGGTATTCCCCCCCTCCCAGCGGCGCAGGTGGGATTTCTGCACTGACAGCTCCAAGATTTTCTGACGGGGTGGGTGGGGTGTTTACATGTCCCGCATAAATTTTAATAGATAGGAAGCAATCGTTTTTCACGTTTTGGCCGGGTTTTGGCTCACAATAACACGCCGCAGACGAGAATGTTTCGTTCTCTTCTCTTCGTTTGTCTATGCGTTTGTTGTCCAAAATTAGGCGAAACTAGCTCTTGCTCCCCCCCTCCCTATACATGGTGCGTTAATCAGCGGGTAAAAATCCGCCCGCTGCGAACCCTCTTCCAGGGCTTCTACTACTGCCCCCCCCCTCTTCCACCATGCCTGCCTTCCACCATTTATATCTGCCCACCCCCCCCCCCCCCCTCAGGGGGGGGGGGGGGTCCCCCTGGATCCGGCAGTGTATGTCCGGAACAGGTGCTCGGGGGGGGGGGGGGGGGGGGTGGGGGTGTGAAACCTTTCGGCGGTGACCGCTAATCCAGCAACATTTGAACCACTGAACCCCTCCCTGATCGAGTGTATCAATATTCTCTGTTGTAGGGCGATGCGAGTCGTTGTGGTGTGGGACGCAGCTGGGGGTGGGCGGCGACACGACATGCGCTACTGTGGCAGCCGTCCCGCAGCACAAGGCCTGCGTTCTACGTCTACGTCTACCGCTTTGGAGTGACGGCAACGAGAACGCGTTTCCACTGTTCCAATTTTCGCCTTTGAATGACTGCAAGAGACGAGTTTCTATGTGCGACTATCGATCACCTTTCGAACGTGATTTGGGCTTGCTACTGTTTGTGGTTGTGAATGCTTGTCGAGATGTTTGTGAAATGACACCTCACAACTACCATGCTCATGCGTCTAAACATGCACTTACATTCGACCAAGGGGAGGGGAAGTGGGGGAGGGAGGGGACTGTCCCATACGCACATGTTTCTTCAACATCTCACTCAAAAATACTCAACAATTACTCTACATCTGTGACCCGTGAGATAGATTGTCTCGTGGTCAAAATGAACCGCTGGCACAGTTCCTCATCAGTCAGTTTTTGTTTATTTCTCTAAATTCTTTCGCTTTGCAGCCATAGAATGATGACAACCAACAAATTTCAAAGATGTGTTTCAAGTGTGCAAACAATTCTAGCGCAATCAGCACATTAGAGTGGGTAGGAGCACTCTAATTTTATGCGTGTGTGCCACTCTAATTCAAGTGCGTCGCTCTACTCTAATTCGAGAGGCTCACTCTAATTTTAATTCAAGTACCATATACCACTCTAATTCTTACGTGCTGAAGGATACAAGTGGCGTATCGTTTGCCAACCCCGATTGAATTAGAGCGCTCTAATTTAATTCGAGTACCAATTGTTGTCAGCATACGGGCCCTGGTCCTAATCGTTTATTTTTTTGTTTCGGAAGATGCATTGTAGAATGTGACAGTTCGTTTTATTCGGCGCGTTTACTAATCCGGCTATAAAGTAGTTGATTAGTTTTAGCAACGTTTTTAATTGATTTAATTTAGATAATCGGCTCCACTCGCGGGCACAACATCTGCTGCGTTGACGCGAATGGCAATCCCAAAGACACGGACGATCCTTTCTGTCTTCAGGCAAGAACGATTTAAATAAAATAGCGGATAGAATGTTTTTTAGTTTACATTTCCAATTTTCAGGTTGCATACGGTCTGCAGAGGCGACAGATCTGCATTGCCAAAGTGACCATTGAGAGTATGCAGACCGTGACAGAGTTCGACACAGAGGATACTGTAGTGGAGATTGTGCGTGGGCCAGGCAGGCACGCACGCGCGCACGCACGCGCGCACGCGCGCACGCACGCGCGCACGCACGCGCGCACGCACGCGCGCACGCACGCACGCACGCACGCGCGCACGCACGCGCGCACGCACGCACGCACCCAAACGGTCCAAGTGAACCATTTGCAGGCATTCGACAGTTCGTTAGTGTGCTACGCGACGCACAGTCACTATTACATTGCGAACGTGGATGGTAAGAAGAAGCATAAGCTGCCACTATTCGCTATGGACACGCAAGAGGTGACTCCGATTATACGGAAGTTTGAACAGGTGGGTTGGCTCGTTGCTGTGTGTGTGTGTGTGTGTGTGTGTGTGTGTGTGTGTGTGTGTGTGTGTGCGTGTGTGTGTGTGTGTGTGTGTGTGTGTGTGTGTGTGTGTGTGTGTGTGCGGCGCGCGCGCGCGCACGTACGTATTTTTTTTGATTTCACCCATTTGTATGCATGAAAATTTTTCTTTTTTTAGGGCGAATTTCTGTTGACCGCCATGAACAATCTTGGGATTTTCGTGAACGCGCAGGGCGCGAGTTCCAAACCGCCTCTGTCCATGGAAGGGCCGATTTTGGACATTCTACTCTTTCTACCGTACATTTTGGTGCTGACCGATCAGTATATCCTCGCGTACAGGTACGGTAGCTGTGCGCTTTGGCATATAAAATGCCGTGGGGCCTGGGTCACAGAAAGTGGAGGCGAACCAAAGTACAAAAAAAAGCATGTACACATAGAATAGTGGGGGATCCGGGGGTAGAGCATGGTTCCACCAATCTGAAGAAATCGGAAAACTGAAAATCAAAATTCCTAAGGTTTTGAAAAGTACTCACGAGCCACGAACAGCAACATTTACAAACACGACCAGCAACATGACAGGTACATATCATCGCATTGCGAAACATTTATGGGACGCAAAGTTTGCGACTGTGTGCATCGATTGCAAGTACGGTAGGGTAGATCACGTGCATTTCATCCAGTCATTGTTATTAGAGCGTAGCAATGCGGCGGTGTATGCTCCGTATGAAAAGACATTCAGATAACATTGCTCCCTAGGGGTCGAATTTTTGTCCGAAAAAATTGGCACTATCGAAAACAGCGCCTAAGGCGTGCTTTTCCTATAAAGAGCCAAGCTAGCTAACGCATGCTAATTAGCCCGGTCGTTGCGCAGGGTGCAAGACGGCGTGCTGGCTCAGAAGATGCCCTTCTCGGGTGGGCTTTTATTGGAGAACGTGGACGGTCAGCTCTTCGTGAGCACCGACGCCGCCCTCTACCAACTGCAACCAGTCTCCTGGGATGAGCAGGTCGGAAATCGGAATAAAAAATTGACGCGCTGTAAGCCTTCTAATAACGTCACTTCACCGGTAGATAAAGTCCCAAGAGAATGGTCTCTCACAACCTGTTAAGTGCGACGGCTAAACAATGAGGAGCTTTTCCAACCCCAATGAAACGAATTGTGCACTAGCTTCGACGATTCCGGTAACTACTGGGGGGGGGGCATTATTCCTCGCAGCACACACTCCCCCCACACGCTGCGCTTTCCGCCATGTATTTTGACTTGGCTTGTAGAGTGATGGGTGCGCTGGACCTGAAAAATTTTAAATGTCCTGTTCATAAATCTTGAAGTTCAGGTGGCCGTTTTGCTGAGCGAAAACAAAATTTCGACTGCAATTGAAATTGCAGAGAAAGCGCTCAATTACATTGGCTACGACGAGGCCGCGATTTTGGTGAACTTTTTCTTGCGTTGCGGAAGTGTACAAAAATCTTTTTAACAAAATTAATTCTAAAGTTCAATTCGAATTGAAGCCCCTTTTCTGTTCGCGGCCATGTTCTTTTTGCGCCTTTTCCAAAGGAGCATGCGATCTGTTTTACAATATCTTTCTTGAATTTTATTGAATTTTCGTGTGCACGTTTATTTATATACGCAATCAACATTTTCAGAAGTTCCAATCGCTAAAGCAGAAAGCGGCTCTAATGCTGTTTGCGGAGGGAAAGTTTGACGGCGCCTTTGACTTGATGCTGGACAGTGAATTAGAACCCAGGGAGGTAATTGAATATTTCGCTTGGTTGTTCAGAATGATTTATTAGGTGAAAACAACATGTACATGTACGTTTGCTGCATGCCTGTTGCTACTTGCTAGTACACCAACATGTTTCATAGGTCGTATATTGTATTCTCCATTGTTGTTTCTTGGTGTTCTTTCTTGCCATGCCATCTTTCTTTCAGAATTATCCCCCTCGACTTTTCTCTCCCCCCCCCTGACCCCCTATCCCAACCCAATCGCAAACTCCCAGAATTATTCTCCAATATGTTTCCCAGTACCTCTAAACTGAGAAGCAAAAGACCAACCAAAAACACCTGTAAGTGTCGCTGTGTAGAGACCTTCACCAGAGAGTATGATCGCTCTTTTGAGCGTTCAGATGTTACACTTTTGATATTCCCCCCCCCCAAAGAATATAATTCTGGAGACAACCATACAACCCATGTTGTTGTTGTTGGTTGTTGGATTAAGGGCAACGCTAGGAGGCCGTCAAGGGCCCCCTATAGCATACCCATCTCCATGACGCTTTCCTGTCTAGAGCCGCGCAATTAACCAAAGACCTTCGGAAGAACACCATCTGTAATCTAGGGCAGCGATGGCACGAGAAAATCCATCGAAAGGGAAGTCCTCAGTCTAGTGGGTCCATCAAGAATCGAACGCAGGACCTTGCGCGCAAGAGGTCGATTCTTTACCACTAGGCCATACGCTGCCCCCAACTCATGCTTTCTCTTTTTATTGTTTGTTTGTTTGCCTTTTGTTTTAGTTGATCGTTTTATATGGCGATTTGGCACCTTCGGACAGCGGCGCTGAAGATGGGTTGGCGTTTGCGCGAAATGAGGAATTTCAGAATTTGCGTATTCATGACTGTTCGCACGACGCGAGCAAACTGAAATTCCTGGAGCGATACCTCGTGCACATTCGACTCGTCAATTGGGCGCAACCCGCCAGAGGGGTACGGTATACTACTCGTGAATTGCGCACATATGTACGGTAAGTCGTATGGTAAGTCCACCAATAGTACCCCATCCCCCCCTCCCTCCAGTGGCGTCGCCATGTGGGTGGGGAAGGCTCCCCTACCCCCCACTCCCAGAAATCGGTCAGATTCCGAAAATTTTAGCTTCGTACCCCCTGTTACAATTTGGCAATCTGTCACTTATACTCAAATTCCAAAAAAAAAATAAAATCGGCATTCACGAGCCAAATTTTCGCCTGCGCCGCATGGTTAGGCACGATTGCACAAATAACTTAGAAAAAGGGTTTGTATTAACAAAATTCGACAGTTACCGTAGCAACTTTGACGTTCGGCGGATGCTTTATGACCCGGATGGGCAAATGTCAAAAAAAAAGGTTACCGGGTACTCCCCTTCTGCAAAATAGTTGTTGTTGTTGTTGGATTAGGGCAACGCTAGGTAGGAGGCTGTCAATAATAGCCCATATAGCATACCCTTCTCCATGACGCCTTCCCGTCTAGAGCCGCATAATTAGCCAAAGACATTCGGAAGAACGCCATCTGTAATCTAGGGCAACGGTAGCACGATAAAATCCATCGACAGGGATGTCCCCGATCTAGTGGATCCATCAAGACTCGAACCCAGGACCGTGCGCGCAAGAGGCCGATGCTCTACCACTAGGCCATACGCGCCCCTCTGCAAAATAGGTCATTCGATCGAACCCCCCCCCCCCCCCCCTCCCCGAAATGGATCCTGGCTATGCCACTAACCCACTCCATTCGGAAATCCAACTGGTATTGGTATAGCGCTTGAACTGGAATTAGCATCGAGTCCCTTATGTTCGCTCTAATTAAGATGCGTTGAAACATTTCTGTGAAAAATATGTACCCTTGCTTATTTCGTGCGAATTTAGGTTGTGGATACGGTGTTGTTCAAATTACTGTCACTAACGGAAAACGCGTACAGTTCGATCGAAAACTCCCTCTTTAATTCGACGAATTTCAACGAGCGTTTCCTGGGCAATTTTGCGGACTGCCAAGCGTTTTTAAATAATTCAAAAACGATTGATGAAAAGACGAAAGCGAATTTATTGCCGCTGCTTCTCTTCAAAATGGAAAAATACAACGAGGCGTTTGACTGTTGGAACAAGTTGTATGCAACTTGTGAGAACATATCGGAAAAAGCGGAAATTTTGGAGACATACACTGAAAAATTAATCGGGTGAATTTTGTTTTCGTTTTCTTTTGTAGGGTCGCGCCGATATGTCAACAGGTTATTTTTATAGTGTGTTCTATTCTTTAGCAAGGCGGAATGCGTCCCTAACTTTCCACTTGCCTAGAATAAACTTATATTTTTGCACGCTCTTATTTTTGGCTTTAATGAAGTAAGTGGTTAATTCTCTGACCGTTTTCAGCTGCCCAATTGAAGAATCGGTTTACGCGGAATTACAGTGGTTGTTAGAGCAAAATGAGTCCAGTGAAGCACTGGGCGTCGTTTTCGATTGCAAGTTACCATTGAAAGTTGAGAAAGTTGTCGAAATTCTCGAAGGGGCCGATAAAAGCGCGCTTTTGACCTATTTGGAATTTTTGTTAAAGGAACGGTCAAATCAGGTTGGTGTGCATCAGCAAAAAAAGAAAAAATTGTGTTGTCAACACTGCCTGCGGCAGGAATCGAACCTGCGTCGCCACGGCCACAACGTGGAGTACTAACCACTATACTACGCAGGCCGAATATCGTTCTTTAAAAGACGCTTTTATAGTAGAGCGCTATGAGTTGCGCGAACGCAGAGACACGCACTCGAACAAAGACGCATGGAGGGTTTTGCATTTATAAGCTATTTTTACTTCTTTATTAATTTTTACTGTTAAACATTCTAGTGGCTGTTAATGTAGAATGTTAATGTAAACTACGTTTTTTGCGCGTAGTACAATACCGTACACCACCAGTTTACAGCACACGCACAATAGAACTGTAGACGCACCAGCGAGTGGCAAATACGCAATTTTAGGATGTGGGCATACACACGCGGTTGGCCTTGACCTACCTGGGCGAAATTGCCGACAGGTCCGCTGGTGAAATTGGTGAAAATGACGAAATTGCAGAGAATACGCGGGAATTGCGGCTGCGACTGCGTGAATTCCTCCTCACCTCCGACTCCTACGATAAACACGCAGTATTGGCGCAAATTCAAAAGCTCAGCGGTTTCGAGGTTGAAATGGCCTTCCTCATGGGTCGAGTACGTTGTTTTGCTGTGTCTTCTTTCAATTTTATCAGGGTTCTCAGAATCTCAGGATGAGGTTCTCTTCTCAGCGTAAGGTGGGCGGTAATAAAGGGGGGGGGGGGGTTGGATTTTGGGACGCTAGGAGTCAATGACCCAAATAGCATACCCGTCTCCATGACGCCTTCCCGTCTAGAGCCGCGTAATTAGCCAAAGACATTCGGAAGAACGCAGTCTGTGATCTAGGGCAGCGACGGCACGAGAAAATCAATTGAGAGGGAAGTCCTCGATGTGATGGATCCATCAAGAATCGAACCCTGAACCGTGCACGCAAGAGGCCGATTCTCAACCACTACTAGTCCATACGCTGCCCGATAAAGTTGGGGGGCTTATTTCCGAGTTTGCGGTATGTATGATACGCATGTCAATCCGTAGGTAACTGATTTTAGCTGGGCGACCACGAGGAGGCGTTGCGTGTGCTAATCGCGGATTTGCACGACCTGGAGGCGGCGGAGTACTACTGTAGCATTTTTGGTAAACACGCAAAACTGCGCGAAAGACGCAAACTGAACGCGGCGCTGCTCAGCGGTTACGTACGGTGCGTTTGTAGATTGTAATTGGTACTGACAATCATTTTAAACCGTTGGTCGATTTGCGTGGGCGTGAGTGCGTGCGCTCGCTGTTGTGTTTCACTTGTACGATGCAAAAAAACGGAGTTGATATAAATTTAAATTAAGAGCGAAAAACCTGCCAGAAAGTCGGATAATCACGCTAGTCAATCGACCCGATCTCGACATGGACTTGGATCAGGTGCTTTAAATCTGGACGTTTATTGTTGTAGTTTCAATAAGTTAGTGTTTTTGTAGTCTATATTTTTGTCTGCGCGGTATTTTTTGGGGTTTGACGGGCTGCTACACAATTCCGCAGTTATTAATTTCACAAAATTTCAGCTTCTCGACTGCGTGTCTAGCGCCTGGTGCTACAGTAGTGTGGCGGACTGTATTCTACGATCGGTGGGGCGTACAGCCGCCCACCGGAACGCGCTGAATATAGCGGAGAACTTGGCTCGACGCCAGGAAATGCAGTTGAGAGTTTGCGAGCGCGATTTGAAAGCGGAGAAGTTCGCAGTGCAGGACGCCAGGTGCGTGCGTGAGAGGGGGGCGGGGGCATACCTGTAACTGAGAGGGGTTGATGGGAGGGGGCACTTGTCGTCACCCCAATCCAAAACCTAATCCCAATTCTTTTTTAAGTGTTATTTACCCCAATCCACGCACGCTCCTTAACGCACTCCACCCTGTCCAAAATCGTAAAAGTGAGTGTTTTTGAGTTGTCGTCACTTTTTTTTCTTTCTAATGTGTTACGTTCTGGACGTTTCTTTCGACACTCGCCTACTTTTGGGTGGGGAAGGGACCCATTAGAGCCGGGGGGGGGGCTGCTTTGGCTGCATAAGTTAAGTGGAGAACTGACAAGCTTTGTCCATTGGAATTTGTAGTCGGCACTTTTAGCCGCTGCGCCGTTTGCAACGACACTTTTGAAGAGGCGAGCAATTTGGTGTATTATCCGACGAAATGTTTGGTGCACCGTTTGTGCGTGCGAAATCTGAATTTGTGTCCTGCCACCAACACTTTATTAGCAGTGGACAAGCCAAAATTGAACGACACTGCCACGTAAAATAAATGGTCATTTTTTATCAGCTATTTTGTTGGTGTGATACGCGTGTGATTTCTGTTTGCGTCATGCATAGTCACAAGTGGATTTTGTTAAAAAAGCGAAAATAAATATTTTAAGCAAACAAACAATGGTTTTGCATTGTCTCTGCGTTCTTCTGTTGCTTTTGTAGTTGGAGTCAACATTTAGAATTTGAATACCACGCTTGTTTTGGAGGAGAATATAAAAATATAGTACTCATTTGTGTATACATATACTGCTGTACAAACTAAACTGCTTGTCTTTCTTTTCCGAGTTTTAAACGTTGCCTCCATTTGTTTGATTGTGGTTTTTCGTCTGCCTGATATTTGCATTCGTTTTTTTTGTCCCAATTCTAACAACAGAACAGTCACCACAACAAACAGGAATATAGACGTTCACGCACAATTCCCGTTTTAGCCTTAATTTGCCTAAACGGAGAGGATTGTCACCAAAAAACACCAACTCATGTACACAGAAACTGGTACTGTATACGGAAAGAATACACATGATTACATGAAAGCACAAAACACTGTCGCATTTGAGGCTCTTTAATTCAACCTTAAAGTTAGGTCGAACCCACTTTAGGCCTCCCTCGTTTGTGTTTCTCGATGTGTCGCAACAATGCTCGGCTACTTGTCCTCTGGATTATTCAATTCCTCAGATTTCCGATACCTCTTTTCATCTGAAAACGTCATCAGCTCCAACGTCTTGGCCGACGCAGCGGTATTTCTCGAGGGCAGGGCCCCAGCTGCTCTTCGGCGTTGTCAAGCGGCTCAGAATTGACTTAAAGCTCTCTGGCGGGCTAAAACATGTCCTTTGCAGTTTGTGTAGCATTATGCACGAAGGTCTACGCACGCGTACCTCTCTCCTCGTCTCCGCCTCGATTTCAGGAGTTTGTACACGCCGTAGATGGGAATGGGTAGCAGAGACAGGGTCGTGAGCCCATAGCACACGGGAATGGTCCAGTCGGGGTAGACGACTTTTCCGTACTCCAACGCTTCGATTTGGACGAACTGGAAGACGACGGCAAAGATAAGCAGCGTCGGAGTGCCAAACCGCCAGATGTAGGGCCAGAAGCGGCCGGGGTCGTAACCGATCATGCTCTGAAAATTTGGGTTTTTAAAATTTGGTGGGATTCATTCTCGCCGGCTTGGGTAACATCGATTGCGCTATCGTGCGTGCTTCCCGGTGTGCGCGCCATATCTAGGTCTGCAACCAAGGTAGACTGGGGCTTGGGTGGAGGGGGAGGTCCCTGAGCCCACAAGTGGCCGTACATGTTCAGAATATTGAACATTTTTTTGTGTATTTGGGTGGACCACTGCACAACCACCGGACGGACGCGAAACACTCGCTTTTATCACATTAGACAGGTTATAGAGAAATTCTGGGGGGAGGTGCAGCTACAGGTATGGTGCGCGCGCATGCTGTTTCCACGTGTCTTTGCATGTCCGTCCTTTGAACTGTGTGGGACTGACCTTGACGTCGCTGTAGAGGCGGTGTCCTCCGTAGCACCAGCCGACGGCGAGCGCCTCTACCATGCCGAGTAGCACGAGGGCGAGACTGACGCCGAAGTTGTCGACCATCTGCAGGAGGTACATGCCGCCCTGCGTCGTCAGCGGCAGCCCTCCCGCGAACATGAACGCGCACACCGCCAGCGTCACCCACAGCTTGTACGGACGCAGACGTCTGCAAGAGGAAACGAGTAAATTCGCGTAAATTAATTACGGTCAATCAAAAAAGTAAAGTTTCTAGGGCGCAAACTGCAGAACTGCATGAACTGCCAACAAAGCATGTTGGGTACGGTAATTCTCTATTGGTACCCCAGCCCCCTCCAGAAATGCAGCTGGAAACGTCACCATCCGCTCCAATACTGTCGCATTGGCGCAACGCAAGCATTTCTCCCTAGCGCATTTCTACTACCGTACTTTCTTTTAAACCAGCTTCGCGTCCGTGATTTTCGCTAGCTAGCCAGCTTGTTTGCATTTTCGCTAACCACTGAACCTGGGGAACTGATCGAGGAGGGCGGTGACGACGTTCTCGACGGTGGGGAACATGGTGCTGAGCGCCAGCGTGATCAGCATGAAGAAGAAGAGCGCCGACCAGAGCGGCGACCACGGCAGCAGCGTCACCGCCAGCGGGTACGCGACGAACGTCAGCCCCGGCCCCTCCGTCGCGATCTGAGAATGGGAACGCACCGAAATATTACCGAATCAGCGAATGGGTGGAGAGAGACGCAGTGGAGAGTGCACGCACGCACGCACGCACTTACATTCTCAACGGTCTTGTTTTGTCCCTTGGCCATGAAGCCAAGAACGCTGAAGACGACAAAGCCGCTGAAGATGGACGTGAGGCTGTTGCCGATGGCCACGATGAGGGCGTCCCTAAAGCAAACGACGCTTGCCACAAGCATTGTATAATGCGTGAGAAAGACACAAAGGGTGAATATGAATGAAAGTGACGCAATTATTCGCGAAAATTGCTGGACTAAGAAAGCAAATAGAGTGCTCTGCAAAAAAAGAGAGTTTCAAAACGTGTTCAAAATCGCCCACTGGATTTGCATAGTGGACACAAGGCACAACAACACGGTCACCCAAATCTCGTCTGACCTGTACACGTTGTTTCTGAAGCGGTTGTACGAGGCGAGAGTGATGGCGCCGCCGAAACAGACGCCCGTGGAGAAGAAGATCTAAAACTGTCGGACTTTTTGCTTTTCGAGTCCACCCCTTCCCTTCGTTATGCGTCGTAGTCGTAGTCTTACGCATCTTTCATTTGTCGCGAAGTTCAGTAGTTGGAGGGGATTCACAGATTGTCCACTGTATTGTACCTGTGAGGCGGCGTCGGCCCAGACCCTGGCGGTGAGTAGGAACTCGAAGCGTGGCTTGAGATAGAAGGCGATGCCGTCCATGGCGCCGTCCTCCATGACGGAGCGGACGAGCAGCAACGTCAGGATCAGGTAGGGAAAGGTCGACGTGAAGTACACCGCCTTGCCGAACGACTTGACGCCCTGAACGCGCCGCGTTCACAATTACCTATGTGTTGATAAATTCGATGTTGTACTGTAGAGAGTGACTGTTTCTAGTACACACAGTTCGTAGGTATTTGCATGCGAAGTCGAGACCACATCTCAATAGCTAGAATATCAGTGGCCGGGCGAGTTTGAATAATCCCTATATTGGTGGAGCTAGTGCTTAAATAATTTACATGTTTGGCGTATACCGTATTGTACCGTATGCACGTGTGTACCTTCATGAGGACGAGAAAGACGATGGTCCACGCCAGAAACAGCGCCACCACCATCGGATACTGTACCGCGCCGATGTCATCCGGGCCTGTAACGGAACAAATACAGTAGTGCAACGTTCAACACGGCGTAACCCAGAAAAATTTCAAACACGCTCAATATTTCAGCCAGCCCAGCCATACGGACATTTTCTGTACCCGTCATGACTACACATCGACAAACCGCGCTAAAAAATGCCATTGCAGTTTTCTAACTGAGTTCAAAGTGGCACAGCTATCTCAGCAGGATAGTCTTTTCGCAAATACCCAAAGAACTGTCTGATGGCACCTGTGCTGATCTTCAGCGCTTCTTTGTGGAAGAATTCGTCTGCCGCTGAAATGTTCCTCTCCACCGAAATAACACTGGCGTTTCCATCGTCGTCAGCAAATGCGTCCACCTTGGGACAGGTGCCTTCGATGGACAGCGAAAAGCACCTCTCCGTCGCCCAAGAAAAGAGGGTGCCACCTAAAAGGGAACCGGTCAAGATTGGTGCAAAAATGAAGGTTAAAAGGTGGGTTACAATGACAGAACCGCAGCAACGAGTCGCAATATTTTGGTGCGCTTGCTGCGACATTACTATCCTATGCCGTTTCAGCTAAGCCCATGACAAAACATCCACAACAGCTGATCAATGGGCGAGCAGAAAGACTGAAAAGCGCACCGGAATCTCTGCAGCAACTCCACGGCAGAACCTTGGCGATACTGAGATAGAGGTAGTAGATCGCCCATCCCGTGATCATGTTGTAGTAGATCGCGCAGAGGGTCGAGCATATCACCATGCCAATGCCAAGTCCTGAAGAGGAAGTTTATAGAGACTTTTGGATATAAAGAACGGTTCTGCACAGGGTGTGAGTCGATTTTGCAGACAGGCAAGACAATTGCGTGTTTACCTTTGAAAATCGGCGCCATTTTCCAGACTGTGAGGGGCCCTTCCGATGAAAACTGGCCCAAAGACAACTCCATGAACATCAGAGGCAAACCGCACCCGAATAACATCAGTGTGTAGGGAATCAGAAAGGCTCCGCCGCCGTTGCGGTAGCAAAGGTAGGGGAATCTTCAACGATTGACGGTTGCTATATACACGTTCGCGTGCGTGCGTGCGTGCGTACGTGCGTGCGTGCGTGCGTGCGTGCGTGCGTGCGTGCGTGCGTGCGTGCGTGCGTGCGTGCGTGCGTGCGTGCGTGCCGGTGCGTGCGTGCGTGCGTGCGTGCGTGCGTGCGTGCGTGCGTGCGTGCGTGCGTGCGTGCGTACGTGCGTGCGTGCCTGCGTGCGTGCGTGCGTACGTGCGTGCGTGCGTGCGTGCCGGTGCGTACGTGCGTGTGTGCGTGCGTGCGTACGTGCGTGCCTGCGTGCGTGCGTGCGTACGTGCGTGCGTGCGTGCGTGCGTGCGTGCGTCTCCGACCTCCAAACGTTGCCGAGTCCCACTGCGTAGCCAAGACTCGAGAGCAGGAACTCGAGCTGGTTGGACCAGTTGCCCCGGGCCTGGTTTTCGTCGGCCG
Source organism: Paralinhomoeus sp. GSCO2_6 (assembly GCA_030248085.1). NCBI lineage: Eukaryota > Metazoa > Nematoda > Chromadorea > Monhysterida > Linhomoeidae > Paralinhomoeus > Paralinhomoeus sp. GSCO2_6. Next base: position 3,387 of record JASAMY010000547.1, on the reverse strand, counting down.
GGTCGATTGCCGTGAAGGTGCGCGTCGACAGGTTCCGCATGCGCGTCAGCGCGATCGCCGATGCTCTGCCTAAAGAACGTGGTGTGAATCGAATACGCCAGCACGCACGCACGCACGCACGCACGCACGCACCCGAATAGAAGCGCATCCGGCTGTCCCTTCTCTGAGGGCCGTCCCTCTGGGGACCCAAGTGAGGCAGGGACCTGCTCCTCTTCCAGTGCACAGCCTTAGTCTCGTCGTCGCCGTCGGCGAGATGCGACTGAAAATTTAGCAAGCGAAATTCGTAAAAAGAAAATATGGTGGTTATGGTTATTTGAATTTGTTCAACGAGACGGCATAGGTATCACCGTGAGAAGATTGCCGTTGACGCCGCCGCCCTCCTCGGCTGCGGCCGGAGCGAAGAAGTGGCCGTTCTTGTCGACCGAGAACTCCTGGATTAAAATTATGTCAATTAAAAACGAGCGAATTAAATTTGGCACCACTCGCCTTCAGCTCCTGGTCGTTCATCGTGTTCTTTGCACTTTCTCCCAAGTTGTCTGCGCCTCGTTTATGTATCTATCGCAATCTTTCCTTCTTGTTCAGCAGCACCTGAACTGCGCGGTTGGAGAACGAAAAGACCCATCTCGCTATTTAGTGTTCGTCGCTATTTATCAGCGCGCGAACGGAGGCACGCGCACTTGGCATCGGGCCAAGGAGCTTCCAGCTAACTGGCGCCTAGCCTAGCAGACGGGGGGGATCACGCGCCGTCTCCACCCCCCCCCCCCCTGATGACGCGTGTCTTTTCCGTAGGCGTCTGTGTGCGCATGGACGCGCGAACATTCACCCGCCCACCCACGCACTCACACATTGGTGGATGGAAGGGGGGGGGGTGACACTAAGTGGACAAGCGACGACGAGGCAATATCGATTCGGCTTCTAATAAATGCATGACGAGGCCGGCGGTTCCGGCGTTTTGCATAGGCACTCAGAGGGGGGCCTTATTTGATCCTTTGAACCCAGCAAAAAAGTAGTGGGTGTCCGGCACGAGACCGCGACCGGCCAAAGTAAACAGTCATCTCCGGCGTTGCGGCTGCGCCAGAAAGAAATGACGCAATCGACGTTGAAAAACGGAAGCGTCGCGCGAAAGAAGGGGGGGGGGGGGGAGGGTAGAGCGCTGGCACTAGGCACATGCACATGCGTAGGAGTGCGCGAGAATGCAACCTTGAGACAATGGGCGTAACTGAGTGAGGTCAACAGAATAATCCACAATACATACATGTACTCACACTTTCGCGAACACCCGACTGGTCGCGCCAAATAAGAGCAGAAGTGCCCGTCTTAAGGTCACGTAGTGTGGAGCCACCAATGTTCATCGAAAAGCTAATTTGGTAAAATAGTAATTTCAAATGTGTCCAGCCAGCGCACAACACCCAGGGGCGTTGTTTTCTGGCCGAAAGCTCGGTGGGCTCCAGCGCGCCAATAAAGCTGCCGCATCCGGTAGATGGTCTGAGCTCACAGCTGCGTCACGTTTTACTGCTTTCACTACTGCTGTGCCAATGCTGACACAACACACACGCACGGACATGTAAACAGCAATAACGTAGGTACTATACTACACTACACCGTAATCGGTGTTGTAAAGCAAGGGTTGTATATGAGTCGCACTACAAAGCTTGAGCTGGTAAAAGATAATACCGGGAAGATAACACTGTACATAGTTTGGCCACTTCTATCTCACAATGAACTATGTTTCAACATGTGGGAGAAACTGTTTTTGAATTTAATTTTAGCGTTGGAACTACAAATACTAGTTCACAAACTGAAAAGCCTCGTGCAATCAAAGTGTGCAATAGCTTTTGCTGACAACACTTTGACTTTTGAACTTGTGCAGCTCAATTGCAAATGACGTTTGTATTTGAACAACCTCTGAGCGGATTCAAAACCAATAAGAAGGGCGCAGCGTTAAGGCGCCAGTAGTTTTGATGGAGTGTCTCAAAACCGGCCAAAGCTTGTGGTGGTCGAGTGGTTTGAAATCCACTTAACGTTTTGAACACGTCAGCTGACGTACACAGTTGACTTAGCTGTTCGCATTAAACATCCTGGACTTTGAACTTTGGCAGTAGTAACTTTTTGGTAACGGCTTTAGACAGAACTACATAGAATTTGGCTGCATAGAGCAGAGACTTTAGGTAGCGGCATCCCAGCAACCGATTTGGAGAATCTCAAGTACCTAAGTTTCGGGGGAAGAATGGAATCGCAGCAGCTCAAATGAGAAGTAAGAAGCGAAGACCGACACAGAGTTTGCCTCCGCGCCCACGTGGAGCTCGTCTGACTCAGACTGTTTACTCCAAAATGTTGGCTGCGCTCCGTCACCCAAATCTGAGTAAGCTCCATTCATCACTTGGGCAGCAAGCCAAGCAAGCACGCACACGTAGGTATACAATGTACACTCACTCACCCATACGCAACACGTTTTTTATGTACGCCTCTCTGAGGGGTGGGTGTACGAGGACGACAATTGGCGGAAGGCCAGCCACTGCGTTGGCTCAGACCAACAGCTCGCCATATAGGTAGCAGCAGCGAGCTAACAGCGCTAGCTAGCACAGGCGCACCTAGCTAAGCGGAAGCGACGGGTGCTTCTCCTGGCTTCTTTATAGCTGTGAGCTCAGCGAAAATTGCCTTTTTCATTCGACGAGACGATGAAATTGCGCGGAAGGGGGTCTTTCTGACGCAACAGGCGACGCACACACGGACAGACGTTCCAGTGTGTGCGTGCGTCTGCTCGTCGGTGTGCCACTGAGTCAGCGACAAACGGGGTTAAGGGGACCAGCAAACCAGTGATGATGGGGCAAATCTCTGCGGCGCGGGAACAAATTGGAGCAGCAGACAACATTTGATGAAACAGCAGCGAACGCAGAGCGGAAACCAAATAGAGTTTTCCGGCGGCTGCTAAACAAGCTTGTTGAGCGTGCTTATCTTGTAAGACGCCAAAAACAAGTCTTCCACGCGCTACGGGAAACGTGATTTGGCAGGGAATGGCAATGGATGCATTAAACATCTATTTGATCCTGGCAATCGTGAATAGTGTGATCGTATGGTCATGGAGAGTTGGCCAATCAGAGGACAAGGTATTCCAACCTGTTGCTCATTTGACTTAACTCGAAATAATTACTCTGACTTTTCATGGTGGTTTTGGTCGATTTTTGCAAGTCCATAATTGCTGTATGACATTCATAAAATATGAGTGCCTAGCTCTCGTTAAAGCTCCAATTACAAGGTCCCCGACCCTCACTATGACGCTATAAAAAAATAGACGCCCTGGATGCTTATTACCGCTCTACGGTAACATGATTCTAACCATGTCTCCGCTACTCTTTCTCTAAAGAAATGGGGCAATGATTCTCAAGT
>JASAMY010001852.1:0-30771 GCA_030248085.1 Paralinhomoeus sp. GSCO2_6 | reverse complement strand
CTGCGTCTTCGTTCCAGCTCCATTTTCAAGCCGCGAAAAAGCTGTGCAATTTTTGGACGACTTCAAACGGAAAGCCAGCTTAGAGTACATTGTGCTCAGGTCGCCAAAACTTTCTGGAGCAAATCGGCTGTTCACCGCGACCTACGTGTGCAGGCGACACACACAACAAGAACAAAGGCGTCGCTGAGGCCGATTCCAGTCACAATCCAAAGAAGCATGTTGGCACTGGATGGTGTGGGGTTGGGGTGGGCAGGCCGCAAGTAGACAGCAGGCGTGTTCACTCCGCTACCCACTCCTCTCCACCCACTCCTCTCTACCCGTCCCCTTCCCATCTACCGTAAACCCTATAAATAGCCCCCCGGGGGCTAATTTTTTCGTTCGAGCTCTAGGAGGGTGTATAATTATAGGGGGGCTAATTATAGGGGGGGGGCTTATAAACTGGAAGTGTCGATGAGTGGGAAGATGTGTGGGCAAAAAGGCGCGTGGACGCGATTTTTAAGGGAAAAAGGCGCTGTGCACACACGTTGGTACACTCTAACACACTCTCACACAGTCTCACATGCACATACGTGTACATCTATCTATATTACTAAAGCACAATGTCTGTCTGTGTGCAACGCGACCCCAAGCGTTGTGCTGCTTGGATTGAGTTGATTGTTTTTGCTACAGCATCGGGTGTTGCCTGTGATAGCTGAAAAATAGCCAAATCAAAAATTATTTTGAATTTGCGCCATACAGTAACCAGTATTGATCACATTAAACGTGAGGATTCCATGTCAAATCAGACAGGGATATATGTAATCGACCACGCTGATCACGAATATCACATCCGTTTTCAAATGCAATACTGTAATCACGAGATACAGCACAATCAATATGTCTATCACATTGTTATAAAAGCACATCGTGTGTCTGCAACGTGATTGTGAGAGTTGTGCTGGATGGATTGAGTTGATTACTTTTGACATAGCTTTGGGTGTTGCTTGTGATAGCTGAAAAATAGCCAAAATTTTAAAAATAGCAAAACATATTTTGAATTTGCGCCACACCATAACCAATGGCTCCCATCATTGGAGCTTTGCAACAATGCAGCACAGAGAGTTGTGCTGGATGGATTGAGCTGAAATTTTGTGTGCAGCATGTCCACATGTTTGCTATCATGGTGCACTGCCCAAATCAAATTTGCATACAGTATCCATTACCATATACCATTGCTGCCATTTCTCATTCCAAGAAGCAGGTGTTGAGTTGAAACTTGCTGTGCAGCATGTCCATGTGATTGCTATTACAGTGCACAATTAAAATATGATTTGCATACAGTATCCACTACAGCATACCATCAGCGACATTCCTCAATCTGCCATTTCTCAATCATGGCAGTAGCTGTTGAGCTGAAACTTGGGGTGCAGCATGTCCAAGTGATTGCTATTATAGTGCACTATTAAAATTTAATTTGCATACAGTATCCACAACAGTATACCATCAGAGACATTCCTCAATCTGCTATTTCTCAATCATGGCAGCATCTGTTGAGCTGAAACTTGGTGTGCAGCATGTTCATGTGATTGCTATTATAGTGCACTATTAAAATTAATTTGCATACAGTATCCACTACAGTATACCATCAGAGACATTCCTCAATCTGCTATTTCTCAATCATGGCAGCAGCTGTTGAGCTGAAACTTGATGTGCTGCATGTCCAAGTGATTGCTATTATAGTGCACCATTAAAATTGAATTTGCATACAGTATCTACTTCTCAATCATGGCAGCAGCTTTTGAGCTGAAACTTGATGTGCTGCATGTCCATGTGATTGCAATTATAGTGCACTATTAAAATTTAATTTAAATACAGTATCCACTGCAGTATACCATAGGAGACATTCCTCAATCATCTTTTCTCAATCGTGGCAGCAGCTGTTGAGCTGAAACTTGTGTGCAGCATGTTTATGTGATTGCTATTATAGTGCACAATTTTTGTGTTCAATTTTCATGCAGTAACCACATAAAAATGTAAAATGCAGTAAAAAATTAGGCCATACTGATCACAAATCTCACATCCATTTTCCAGTGCAATACCATAATCACAAGATATGACACATTGAATATGCAAATTGCAAATTGTTTATGTTGCCAGTTGAGGGTGAAAATAGCATGAACATATGTAATCCACCATGCTGATCACAAATCAGCCATTCGTTTTCCAATCTGCTACAGTAATCCAAGGATACAGTGGTATCTTTTTCTACTGCTTCGGACATATGTAATCAACCATGCTGATCATGAATATCACATCCATTTTCCAATGTGGTACCATAATACAAAGACACAGCACATTGAATATGCAGTTTTTGAATGGTTAATGTTGCAAATTGGGGGTGCAAAACAGCATGAGAATATGTAATTGACAATGCTGGTCACAAATCAGCTATTCATTTTCCAATCTGCTACAGTAATCCAAAGATACAGTAGGATCTTCTTCTACAGTAGATTCATTATTTCTGTGTTAGTTTCGTTGTGTTGTTAGTTTCTGTGTGCGATGCAGCACAGAGAGTTGCACTTTCTGACTTATCAGACGTGTTTAGAAAGCAGTTCAGCACAGATCAGTGGTGTAGTGCTTATGGTGTAGTGGTTACTATGCTGGAGGTCCTGGGATCAAACCTCTCCCACAGAAAATTGCAACTTTTTTGTTTATTGCTTTTTTTGTTTTGCATGTGTTTGTGTTATGAAGAAAACTTCTTACTTTTTTATTATCTTTTTTTTGTTTTATCTTACAGGTGTTAATGCAATAAAAACTTGTATTGCCAAAGCACTTTGTCTGTTTGTCTGCAATACAGTCCAGAGGGTTAGTTGCACTGGATGGATTGAGCTGAAATTTTGTGTGTAGCTTGCTTGGAACATTTCACCATTATTTAGGGGCTGAATTTGAGAAAGGTTGCATAATCCTTGAGCATGTGGCACAAATTGCGCATTCCTGTTTTCTTAGTTTTAGGCTTTGCTTAGGCTTAGGCTTAGGCTTTTGCTTAGGCTTCGCTTAGGTTTCACTTAGGCTTCGCGTTGGCTTCGCTTAGGCTAAATCTTTGCTTAGGCTTAGGCTCCTGCTTTTAGGCTCTGGTGACACCCAGGATTGTGACACCCGGTGACACCCAAAAAGGGTCCCCCTTATTGATATGATTGATATGATATGCATTGTGCTGGGTGGATTGGGCAAGTGTAAGCAGCCATGCTGATCAAGAAAATAACCTCATAATTCAAGCAAATAGTAAGCTATTCCCAAAGTAAAACCAATTATTAGGACCTGCCATAATTAGCCCAGTGCAATTACAATGTAGCTGCCTCCTATAGGCCAATTTGAAAAATTAGCCCCAAGGTGGTTAATTAAGGGTTATGGTGTGTCTGCTCAAGATGGTATAGTGCCCAATTTGGGCTACAAACAGTTGTTGCATCAGCGTCCACTGTGTCCACTGCATCTGATGAACATTTTCATAATTTTAGGCTTTGCTTAGGCTTAGTCCAAGCTTATGCTTAGGCATATGTTTATGCTCAGGCTTAGGCTTCACTTAGGCTTTGCTTAGGCTTAGGCTTCACTTAGGCTTAGGCTTCACATTTTTAGATGCAGTGGACGCGGTCCCAACAATTGCGTTTTGCCCCAATTAGTACAATTGAAGGATACCGGTATGTAATTCCTGAATAAAGAGTTACACCAAAAAAAGGTGGAACGTTTTTCTGTATTGCAGAAGTGCATTGGTTGTATTGGTTGACTTCCTTTGGCTTTTTGCTGCAGCACGTTACAGATTCGTCATTGCTTTTCAACTGAGCATTCGCAGCACGATTTTATGACACATTGTATTGATGATGAGTCATCACTGAGAACATGAAAATATTGATATTGAACCATTTTGGAGCACTTTGCAAACAGGAGTCCTGAGTTGAAGCAGCTAGTATTATCTATATTATAAAAGCACATTGTCTGTCTGTCTGTCTGTCTGTCTGTCTGTCTGTGTGCAACGCAGCCCAGAGAGTTGCGCTGGATGGATTGAGCTGAAATTTTGTATGAAGCTGCCGTGGGAAACTTCACCGTCATTTAAGGGCCGGATTTGCGATAGCTACCGTAATTCGTGAGTTATGCAAATTGCGCATACGTGTTTGATTGAATTTGAGAATTCAGTGTCAATTCTGCTTGGGATATATGTAATCGACCGTGCTGATCACGAATATCACATCCGTTTTCCAGTGCGATACCGTAATCGCGAGATACGACGCATTGAATATGCAAATTGCGTTTGATCGAATTTGAGAATTTAGTGTCAAATCTGCCTGGGATATATGTAATCGACCGTGGTGATCACGAATCTGGCATTCGTTTTCCAATTTGCTACAGTAATGACAAGATATAGCATTATCCTTTTCTACAGTAGTATGACTGTTTGTGGGTTCTGTCTGCAGTTCTGCTGGATGGATTGAGCTCGAGCTGAAATTTTGTATGAAGCTTGCCTGGCACATTTTACCATCAAAATAAGAGTGGCACTACTGAAGCTATCGTAATCCATGCGTTATGCAAATATAAATAAATTATATGATAATACAGCACATTTTATGCGTGCTTCTGACTTACCAGAAGTGTTTAGAAAACAGTTCTGAACAGATCAATGGTGTAGTGCCTATGATGTCCGTTACTTTTCTGGAGCTCCTGGGATCAAACCTCTGCCATAAGAGTACTTGTAACTTTTTGTTTATAACTTTTTCGTTTTGCACGTGTTTATGCTATAAAACTTTGAACTTTTTATTATTTTTTACTTTGTTTTACAGGTGTTAATGCTGTAAAAACTGGGATCACACGCACATGCACGCATGCACGCACGCACGCACGCACGCACGCACGCACGCACGCACGCACACGCACTGGACATGGTCACGCGCACGCACGCAAGCACGCACGCACGCACGCACACGCATATGGACAAGGACACGCGCACGCACGCACGCACGAACGCACGCACGCACGCACGCACGCACGCACGCACACGCACGCACGCACGCACGCACGCACGCACGCACGCACGCACGCACGCATGCACGCACGCACGCACGGACTCGCGAGTGGGCGCACGCACGCATGCGCGTGTATGTGTTAGCGTTTTAGTGGTGCGTTGTTTTGGTTTTTCTTGGCGTTGAGCACTGATCGTCGACGCATTAAACGTAATAAATGAAATATTGTGGTGCGTTTCGCAGGGTCCAATGGCCCAATGAACTTGGAATTCCCCGAAAAAAACGGCTGAAAACAATTGATGCGTGCGTCCGCGTCTGCTGCTGCGTCCAATGAAAACTTTCTTAATTTTAGGCTTTGCTTAGGCTTAGTCCAGACTTTGCTTAGGCTTATGCTTTGGCTTTGATTTGGCTTAGGCTTATGCTTTGCTTCGCTTAGGCTTAGGCTTCACTTAGGTTTCGGACGCTGCGGACGCGGACGCAACAATTGTACTTTGCCAAAAAAAGACCACGTAAGGAAGACACAAGCCCATCCCGCCAAAAACCGCCCGCCCACGGCGCGCTGGAATGGAATCGGAAGCGTCGGACCGCGATCCTAGCTTAGACCAGGTCCAAAGGCTTTGCGCCTGCAGATCAAGGTGCATGAACATATGTGCATGAACATGAGCATGAACACATATTTACAGCATGATTTTATGATACATTGTATTGATGATGAGTCACTACTGAGAACATGAAAATATTGATACTGAATTACTTCTGAGCAGGTTTTTGATGATGAATGACAAACGACAAAAGAGAGGAAAGGTTTCTCAGATATAGCAACAATCTCTGCCTTTTCTCGCCCCCAACCCCCCATTGGTCATTGAGCTACTCGACCTTTGGGGGCCTCTGGGCGATAAACTATTTTCGGGCTCTCCCATTCTCTCCAGCCCCCCTCCCCCCCCCTTGCATCGGTTCATGGTCTTCTTTGTGTGCGCGTTTTGTGCGTGTTTCGGATTGTTCGTGTTGGGTTGCGAGAGCAAAACGTTTTTGAACATACAGCACATACAAACAGACACGCCAAAAAGCCTATGCTCTATCCTCCCCTGCCACATATGTAGCATCACCACAGAAAATAAAACAAAACTTCTGCAAACGAGTCTCAGCGCGTCTCCAATTTACATCGTGGGTGTGTTGATATGAAATATTTAAAACAGAGTGGGTGTTACAAGCAATTCTGTAGTATTTATGCAAATGCGTTGGTTGACATGCATTGGCTTTGGTTGACCTGCATTCCTACACTTTGCAGTTTCATCATTGCAGTGATTTATCATTGTACAACTGAGTATTCTCAACATTATTTTATTTCATGAGACAAATTGATGTCGAAGCACTTTGGAGCACTTTGCAAGCAGGAGTCCTGAGTTCGAAGCGGCTAGTACATACACATACGCGACCATACATACACCCAGACATGGAAACATGTGCCTTTTAGACGATGGTTCATTTAGGGAGGGGGCGTAATTATAGGGGGGGGGGGCTTATTAACTCAAAGTGGTCTTGGGAGGGTGTATTATTATAGGGGGGGGCTAATTATAGGGGGGGCTAATTATACGGTTTATTGTATAGGGTTTGTAAATTCGCGCCCGGGGGCACTTTTGGAGGATCAGTGTACGGTTGTTCAGTACCCTAGACTCCGTATTACGATTGTTTGTTGCCAGCTGAATCCAACCAGTCTTGCAGGCGATCGCAAAGAACGCATCGAGCCGCCCGGAGCTCTGGCCGACCAGAATTTCGTCTACCGAGTAGTGGGCATCTCGACGGCTTTTCGACTCTCGTCATCGCCGCAATCGCACGGCTTCTGTCCCAGCAGCTGATCGGCCGCACCACCACGTGTGAAATGAACGCCCCCCTGCTGTGTCAGCGTGTGAGCACTAGCAGTATAGTGGGACGCTGTGTGGCGACTGTGGCGCTTCGAAGAATACCCGGTTCAAAGTCTGTTTGCAAAGAAAAAAACGCCGACTTTGAAAGTGTCCTGCTGCAGCAGCACATCTGGGAGGGATTGTCAACTCAACAGGGTGTACAGCTATTCTACATACATAGGACACTTGACACGTGGTTCGGCATGATGGTACATATTGCTATAAGTTCGGTAGTGTACGATGCCGCCGAAGGCGTCCATGAAACTAAGGGTAGTTGCTATCGTAGGCTACGGTATGAAAAGTCTTAATTAATAAATACTCTTTTTATTGTTTCGTTTTTTTTGTATCGTACAATTCGAACACAAAACGATTCGTACTTTGACACTTGGCTGCAAATCTGGCGAGCGGCTGTAGCATTGTTGCCATGGTCGAAATTAGTGTGAACTCCCAAGCAATCGCGCCACGAAATATCAGCTACTGACTCAGGACTATGTATACCCACGCGGGCTCTGTCCCCTTAACCCCAAGCCGATTCAAGTAAACCCTGCCCTATTGTACACCTTTATATCTCCTCTACCTATGTAGGCCTGAAACCTTTTTCCCCGGATGCATTTTCTCAGGGATTCTGTCAAAGAAGCTGTCATAGCTGTCATAGCCAGCTGTCAAAGAAGCAAAGCATCTCACGAAAGTCACTTGTTCTCAGGATTCAAAATCTCTTGAAGAGACGATAATGAGGTGCGTTTGTCTGATTTTCCACCCCTGGCTCCTCTCCGTTTAAAAGACGCCCGTCTCTTTGAGCTCTGCAGTTTAGAGCTCCTTTCGATTTCGCTGTCAACAGTTGTCGGTTGGTGCTCACACTATGTGTCCTAAGAAGCTGCTTGCGTGGCTGGTGGCACTATTCCTGTTGAGCGTTTTACTTCTCCCTGGGTCCAGCGTGAGCGAATTCACTGTCGCACTAAAAAACAGCTACTGTAAAGCGCAACTACAGCTGCAGTAGAACCGAACCTTGCATCGCCTATTAGCACCTGTACGTACTAGGTATATAGGTATGTATACATCGTTTCAGTCCAGTTTGGCAGAAGAGCGGGTGTGCGTACAAGAGCGGGACTGCTCAACTGCCGAGGGTCAAAGGTGGAGTTATTGGAGTTGGATTGCTCGCTTGCATCGAGTCACAAATGATTTCACACTGATTTCAGACGCTCTTCCTGCGCTCAAACGCTGGCACAAACGGTGAGTCATCTAAACAGTCTTACAGTACATTTGTAGTTGTAGACCTTAACGCGTAGATGGCTGGGTCTCTCGGAAAAAGCGGAATAAAGAAGGGGCCTTTTGGCATAGCACCCCATCCCCCAACCTTGTCCTGCTGCTTTTTCTTAGGTACCTACCTATAGGTACCCTGGGTTCAGTGTGGACAGTTCTGCGTGGCCGACAAATGCCGAGAACATTCTCGGGAACAAAAATATCCGTTTGCAAGCAATGCCAGTTGCCAGCAATAAAAACAGTTGCCAGATGCCAAAAAACCCCCAATAATGAGTCCAGGGGCACTATACTTACCGTAAATCCTCCAATAGTCCCCCCGGACACTATTTTTTCAACCTCTCCTTACCCGGGGGCACTTTTGGAGGGGGGCACTATTGGAAAGGGCTTCAATTATTTTAACCTAAAAAAATTTTGAGCGGTGATGCTTGTTTCGCTGGCAAAATTGCCGATTCTTAGGTGATTTTGATCACTTTTGCCACATTTAATGATTGATTTACCGTTAATAGTTGCTGAAGCGTACTATCATTGGTTAGTAGTAGTGTGTGTACACAATGTATAGATGTATCTACCACTAGATTTTTCCCATAAAAGGCACATGGCACAACATACCCCTTACCCCCGGGGGGCACTATTGGAGGAGGGGGCTCTATACTTTCAACCATGCTTGCCGTACCCGGGGGCACTATTGGAGGGGGGTTGTATTGGAGGATTTACGGTACATTCAACTTTTTAAGTCTTTGCTGAGGCGGCGTTAAAACCAATGGAAGTGCGCCTCACCCGTAGAACTAGAGCCTCAACTTCCACAGCCTCGCTCGCCATCGTACATACCCTCACTGAGCCGCGGCCGCCGAGCGACTGTCGTCCGCGCGCCTTTTAGTGCGACGCGAACGACTGCGTCGTGGCCATGCGGCTGCAGCTGCTCAAGAACAGTACGTCGAGTCAGCGGGGAAAGCGCTTCTTCTGCGTCGACCGGGACAACGGCAACATGGCTTTCGGCGATACGCCTCACAATCACATCTTCCTGTCGGGCGAGCCGCGTGAGTGAGCTTCCTGCTGCCCCTGAACACCAAGCCGATTCCTCTCCCCCCCCCTCCCCCTCCACCTCAAGTTCTCAAAAGTACCTTCCCTCAGGGACTGACAACGCATATCGTAAATCCTCCAATAGTGCCCCCGGGGCAGTATTCTTTCAATCTTTCCATACCCGGGGGCACGATTGGAGGGATGTGCTATTTGGAGGGGGTTGTCTGTTAGACAAAATACGGTACACTGTGGATGCACAGTGGCACATGATTCTACACCGAAGCTCACGCGCAGGCTCCACCCCAGTGTGCGAGGCGGCCAATCCGGATCGCAATTTGCCGTTCCAACTGCACTACTTCAAGTTGACCGGCTACAGCGACCACGCCGCGGTGCTGAGGTACGGTAAAGGCTGATTCATAATTAACGGTCTTCCCATCGGTCTCGGTCTCGGTCTCGGTCTCGGTCTCGGTCTTCCCATGCTAAACAGCCAAGACCGATGCGAAGACCGAGACCGAGACCGAGACCGACGATGTTGGGAACTTTGAACATTTGCTCCGGTCTTCATCGGTCTTCATTGAACTCGTGTTGAACGCGCGCGCTACCGTAGTCACGCTTTACTATAGCCGTCACTCTCAAAGAATTTGTCGGTATTCGCATAAGGGTAAAGCGACTAGGAAATTAGCCGAAATTGAAAACATGGAAGAGTTTACGATGCGTCGTATTCAACAGGTGGAGGCGGCGCCGTCTCCTTGGATAATTGACGACTGCTCTTATACCAAAAATCCAAAAAAAACGGCGGCGGCATGGCTGCACGTCTCTAAAGACACGGCGGCGAGAAAATCTGCGCCGCCATTACATATGTCAAGGTGGACGGGCACGACGGCATTGTCCTACATTTTCTGTAAGCGTCGGCAAAAGCGGCAGCGTCAGCGAAAGCGTCGGCAGCAGCGGCAACGGTGTCGACGGCGGCGTTGACGACAGCTCCTGTAGCGGCGTCCGCGCCCGCGGCGGCGGCCAGAAGCGCTGGCGGCGGCCTGCGTCTGCCGCACAATGTCTGTCTGTTTGTCTGGTGGTAGTGCGTTCCCGTCGTCTACTGCGTGTGCATTTTTTGTTTCTTATGGAAGTCGATTAAAAAAATGAAACAGGTCGAAAACAATAGCCACAGTACGCTCTTTAATACGCTGAAAGGCGCGCATTTAACCGAAGATCATTGAAAGACCGGAGGCAACGCGTTGTCAGTTTTGCATGGGTCAAAAAGACCGAGACCGAGACCGAGACCGATGCGAAGACCGAGACCGAGACCGAGACCGAGACCGATGGGAAGACCGTTAATTATGAATCAGCCTTAAGCGCCGTACCTACTGCATGCATGGCTCGTTCGCCAACTTGACAACGCACCTAGCGCGCGTATTGAACGTGGCGGTCAGCGATGAACGCGTTCGCTTCAAGACTCGCACTACAATACAATGTAAACCCCATAATTAGCCGTCCTTTATTTGACCCCCTAATAATTACACCCCCCCTCCTTAGACAACTTTGAGTTTATTAGCCTCGCTCCTTACAATTACACACCCTCCCTAAATGGGCCGTCGTCTAAACGGCAAATTTTTGCCAAATCTGGGTGTACATAGGTATATGTATAGTCGCATACCTACGGTATGTACATGTACATATGTGTACTAGGGATGAGCATGGGCCGGGCCGGTGTCGTATCATACCGTGCCGGGATGGGCCGGGCCGGGCCGGCCCGGCCCGTGGGCCGGGCTGGGCCGGAATTCCAGGCCCGTTTTGCGGGCCGGGCCGGGCCGGGCCTGCGTTTTGCGGGTGCGAGCCGGGCCGGGTCGGGCCGGACGTTCTTGGCTGGCCAACGTAGATAGCTGCCTATGTAATGCATTGTAAGTGTCGGCGACTATTCTGCACCGTATTAGCGACTTTGTATTCTACGACGCGCGTCTTTAGCGCTCAAATGGCGCAAAAGCCGTAAAATGGTTGTGAACTGCGATTCTGAGCGGTGGACGTGCCATTCCGTTAAGTAAATCCCGCGAATTGGCATACGGTATTTTAGTAATTGTACACTGTAGTGACTGTACTTATTTCGTGGGGCGGGCCGGACCGGGCCGGGCCTGCGTTTTGAGGGTGCGGGCCGGGCCGTTCCGGGCCGGACTATCTGGCTGGCCGGGCCGGGCCGAGATGTGCAGGCCCGTGCTCATCCTTAATGTGTACGCGCGACTGTCAGAGTGTCCCGACGTACAGTGCGCGGCGTATGTTCAGTTGTCTAAAGCTGTTCTGCTCGAGCCAGAAGGGCGCGAGGTACGCGCCGGCGGTGTTTCTGGTGGGACATGTGCAGCCGTTGAGCGTCGACGGCGAGACGATCGCGGCGGGCCACGCGGCACTGACGAGTTCGTTCTAATCCCAGGGGGAGGTCCACCCACTTACTGTAAACCCTATAATTAGCCCCCCGGGGGCTAATTTTTTCGTTCGAGCTCTAGGAGGGTGTATACCTAATTATAGGGGGGGGGGCTTATAAACTGGAAGTGTCGATGAGTGGGAAGATGTGTGGGCAAAAAGGCGCGTGGAGGCGATTTTTAAGGGAAAAAGGCGCTGTGCACACACGTTGGTACACTCTAACACACTCTCACACAGTCTCACATGCACATACGTGTACATACATACACATACGCGACCATACTGTACATACACCCAGACATGGAAACATGTGCCTTTTAGACGATGGTTCATTTAGGGAGGGGGCGTAATTATAGGGGGGGGGCTTATTAACTCAAAGTGGTCTTGGGAGGGTGTATTATTGTAGGGGGGGGGGGCTAATTATAGGGGGGGGCTAATTATAGGGTTTACGGTATCCCCCTTTCTCTCTCTACCCTCCGTTCGTTCCGTTCTTTCAGGGGGAGGGGAAGGGGCACCACACACCCAAAAAAAAAATCGATCTCCGCTCGCTTGAGAAATCCAAACCGGTTTTCTGTGAAACCAAAGAAACACACCGTAATACCGTAAACGCCCATTTTGCGCGAACGCACTCGTGTGGGCGTCTCGTGCTTCTTCCCGTCTACTGAATATTTCGGTCCCCGTCCCTTGTCCACGGCCTTGACGGCAAATTCCAGGTACCCTCCAAGTACAGTCACTAGCGGATCCAGGCTTTTCTGACAGAGGGGGGGGGAGAAAGTCAAAATTTTTCATTGCAGTTTGTCCCAAAAAGTCAAGTTTTGACTGTGGCATCGGCATTTGCTTTGTTTGCACTATTTTCAATACACAATACTGCATTGCAATAGAATCGCAGCGCCGCAGGCGAAAATTTTGCGCTTTTGAGTGGCTTAATCCGAGGAAAACGTAAGAATTTGCCTACTTTGCCTTGCGCTCATCCTTCTTTCCTTCTTCTCCCCCTGAACTCTCCCCCTCCTTCCCCGCAACTCTGCGCTGACAGGAAAGGGAGACCCCCCTCTCCCCCTTCTGGATCCGCTAGTGAGTACAGTTGGATAAATCACAGTCGTTGCTTTCACTTCGCTCCACGCAATTGTGAATTCGTACACAACGTGTGCAGCTGTGTAATAAACGGAATTTGGCAAATCTTATAGGCGAATTCAAGGAGGATTCCACGTCCGGGAGCATGCAGTCGGAGGACGTGGATGTGATCCTGCACGAAGTTGGAATACCGACAGCGTTCAGTCTTTCGACCCTCGGATCCTATCCCTTCTGTCCCAGACGCGCATGATTCGCCACATTCGAATGAATGCCGCGCGAGCGCGTTGAAAGCTTCGTTGGAAGTGGGCGCGTCGGTGGCGCGTAAAAACTACACGTTTAGATGTACAAAGCCACACTTCGGAATGTCGCTCCACTATGCAATTATAAAATGTCAAGCTTTTTTATTGGGTAAATTATAAGTTGAAATGTATCTAGTGCGCGCTCAAAATATTCGGCCAGCTTTTGCATGTTCACGAAGTGTGCCAGCACAAGCTGGTTTCAAGAAGAGCCGTTGCTTGAATTATGGAGTTCTTCCCACCATAATACCCTATGTACCGGTATCTAATGTCATTTTGATTAGCTCGATGCTATACTTCAACATTTCGTTTCTTTCGGGAGAGAAGCAGTGGAAACAAGTGTCTATCGGAGATGTACAAAACTGCAACAGTGCGCGTCGAAAGTTGTATATCACAGGAAGGCCGTGCAGCGACGCCAGTCTCGCGCCGCTGTACACTCCTACACACTATTGGAGAGCGTACGGTAGCGGCCGAGTGACGTCACTCGCTCAGCCAAAGGGCGGCGGGTCGGCTCTCTCGCGACAGAGACCGCCCGACAGAACGAAGCCGGGACAGCATTTGTTGGGGCAGGGCTCATAGGAGGTCTTCTCCCTGAATCGAAGCCAGTATTCGACAGACAGACAGACAGACAGACAGACAGACAGACAGACAGACAGACAGACAGACAGACAGACAGACAGACAGACAGACAGACAGACAGACAGACAGACGGACGGACGGACGGACGGACGGACGGACGGACGGACGGACGGACGGACACTGATCCGCTGACTTACACATTGCATCGTTGATTGCGAATAAGGCCGAAGAAGCCGCCGCAGCGCTGATTTACAGTCTTACTGACTGCGCAGATTTCACAGGGCACCTTATTGCAGGCCCGCACCTGTCGTGACTCGCCGCTGAAACGGTGCGTGCGTGCGTGCGTGCGTGCCGGTGCGTGCGTGCGTGCGTGCGTGCGTCCGTGCGTGCGTGCGTGCGTGCGTGCGTGCGTGCGTGCGTGCTGCAAAGCTCCTCACGTGCAAATGGGATGCGCGTTGTTGCGCGTCTGGAGGCAGCGCCTCGTGCGCGACTGTCGACCGCAGGCGCCGCAGGAGCCGCTGCAAGACGACCACTGGCCCCAGTGCGACCAGCGACCGTAGCCCTCGACTGAAATTTGCATACAATATGTACAGTTTCACGCTGAACATTTGCCACTGATTGTTGAGTGTTTTGTGTACAATAAAACGGCGATAGTCGATGTTGATGTCTCAACATTAGCACGCGTGTCAGTAAATACAGTCTCCGTTTTCACTCACCAGCTCTAAGTCGCGCCCTGAAGCCCACGCCGTCTCTGTAGAAGGACCGAAACAGAATCAGCATGTCTTCCCCTGCCGAAAATATGGAGCCCTGGGGCGTGCCGTAACAGCAGTACCTAAGCAATAGAAAACTGTGGTCGTTGAGGGCATAGGTATGCACTCGCTACTGTACCTAAGTTCGTTCACAGCTAAAGTACTGTAGTGCCATTTGGTGTGCAACGATATTTGCATACAGTATGACATGCGTACACAGACGCAATCTCCATTGCCTGTACATAGAAAATGCCCTGAATCTTCTGACAGTGGGTACTGTAGAAGCTTCAAGTTGAAACGGAGATACGCAAATTTAAATTGTTGAACTACCGTATACCTCATTCCAGTGTTGGCAAAGTCGGTGGAGTTGCGCACCTCGACGTAGTCCATACAGAGGGCGTGCTGCGCCTTGCAGAACAGCGAGAATTCACCTGAAAATATTTTTTTTTTAAAGTTTATAGATTTGCATAACTAATTGCTAAATTAATTAAGTGTAACTCTCAGTTCTAGGTAGCAGCACTTACTCTGAAATATTGTGAGAGCACGGGAAGTTCACAGATACATTGCACATTGTACTAGACATTACATTTAGAGTTGTAAAAAAAACCAAGTGGCAAACTCGGGTGGTTTTTTTTAAAATAAAACCGTTTTATTTTAAAAAAGTACGTTTTATTTTGAACTTTTTCAAAATCACCTCAGAATGTAATCTGGACCAAGTAGAGGGTATTCTAACATGTGTAGGATGTGTAAGTAGGCACAGCAGGAGCACTCTTGCATGATTTCATACTCTTAAGCTTTCAAAAAAAGATTTGAGGAGCATAAACCAGAGTACACCATGTACACGTACACCATGTACAACATGTGCGATGTGGACCATGTGCCGCATTCAACAATGTAGCAGTTCAGCTCGTTTTTACAGTGGAACTTGTGCTTGTCAAGATCTCACATGCGCAGGTGGCGCATAGTTTTGGCCGACTGCCAGCTGCAGTGAAGACACTTGACCACTTGTCGACTTTCAGTTCACTCCTGGGTGGCTGCTGTGCTGTGCTATCAAAGTATCGAAGTATGACTGCAAATACATAAACATTACTAATATTTGTGCAATGGGCGTCAAGTTACAAACAAACATTGGCGTATAATCCCCAAAAGTAGCGAAAAGTAACCAAAAAAGAAGAAAAAGAGGTTTTTTTTCACAGAAAAAAAACCGAGAGGCCGGTTTTTTTTAAAATAAAACCGTTTTATTTTAAAATAAAACCGGTTGAAAAAAAACCATAACAACTCTAATTACATTCCACGAGCTCTGAATCGAGGTGACATATGGTTGCGCACACTTTTGCGAATTGAACTGTTCCGCTTCCTCATTGTGAGCAGTTTTTGACACCCAAGAGCATCATTTCTCCAATCGATTTGCCAGCAAGATTGCGATCGACGAACCCGTAAAGACCATTTCGACGTGCTTGCCCGCGGGCGCCCGCACGAGCCAGGAGCACTCCGTGCCCTCTTGGAAGCGGGAGGGGTAGCCCGGACTCGCAATTGATGTCCAGCCACCGCGAGAAGACAGCGTCAGACGGCCGCCGCATCTTGCGCCTACGAAAGAGCAACAAAGCCTTAGCATACACCGCACGCACGTACGCACCGACTCACGCACGCACGCACGCACGCACGCACGCACGCACGCACGCACGCACGCACGCACGCACGCACGCACGCACGCACGCACGCACGCACGCACGCACGCACGCACGAGCGCAAGCTCGCCCGCACGCTCGCACGCACGCACGCCCGCACGCACGCACGCATGCACGCACGCACGCACGCTCGCACGCGCCCGATCTCACGCTCGCAGGCACGCAAGCACTCACGCACGCACGCACTCACGCTCTCGCACGCACGCACGCACGCACGCACGCACGCACGCACGCACGCACGAGCGCAAGCTCGCTCGCACGCTCGCACGCACGCACGCGCGCACGCACGCATGCACGCACGCACACACGCACGCACGGACGCACTCGGCACACACGCACGCACGCACGCGCACGCTCGCACGCACCGGCACGCACTCACGCACGCACGCACGCACGCACGCACGCGCGCACGCGCGCACGCACGCACGCACGCACGCACGCACGCACGCACGCACGCACGCACGCACGCACGCACGCACGCACGCACGAGCGCAAGCTCGCTCGCACGCTCGCACGCACGCACGCGCGCACGCACGCACGCATGCACGCACGCACACACGCACGCACGCACGCACACTCGCACGCACGCACGCACGCACGCACGCACGCACGCACGCACGCACGCACGCACGCACGCACGCACGCACGCACGCACGCACCGAGTATGTGTTGTGCTTCCAAAAGCGCACGGACAAGGTCCAATTCCGGACAAATCCCAAATCACGGAACCTACCGTATCCTGGCATGACGACATCGCACAACTTGCCGGTAAGTCCGTCCGGACAGCGGCAGCGGTCGCAGCGTCGCGGGTCCGTATAACCGCCCTTTTCACAGGGCAGCTTATCGGGGCATCTCTCTGTAAGCAACGCATAGTTCTCCCGTCAACTGCTGCGCTGCGATGTACCGTACATCATGCACAGACAATGTATGGGCTGTACACGTTTTTCAGAAAGCTACCCATAGGGGTAGTTCCTACCGTATGCTGCTGTATGGAAAACGTGTGAAATGCATGAATGTGAACGTGTGAAATGTTCTAACACTGCTTCCATCGTTGGAGTTGGTGTGCAGCACTCCCACGCAATCAATCACGCCACGTTACTGCATTCCCACGAGGGCTCGGTCCCTAAGCCGATTCAAGTCAACCCTGCCCATCGTGCACTTTATCTTTGTCTCTGCCTATAGATCTGCAACCTTTTCCCACATAATCTGTTCTGATGCATTTTCTCGCGGATTCGCGCAGTAGCTGTCAAAGAAAAAAAGCTCGCTTCCCACAAAAGTTACTTTTTCTCACGATTCAAAATCCCAAGAAGCGACGATGATAATGAGGCGCTTTTGTCAGAACAGCCTTCTCACGCTTCGTTTCGTTCAAAAGACGCGCGCGTCTCTGTCAACTCTGCAGTTTAGAACTCTTCAAATTCGCTACTGTCAACAGTTGTCGAATCGCGCTTATACAAAATGAGTCAAAAGACACTGCTTGCGGCGCTGGCACTATTCCTGTTGGGCGCTTCGGTTCAGGCAGTGTCCATTGTGAGCGATTGCATTGCCCAAAATGTGCTACTGTAAAGCAACAACAACTGAGCCCGTATTTATAGTAGCGGCAGGTAGGACTTGCTACGAGCAAGCACTAGCTATCAAGTGCCTGCGCTAGCTAGCGCTAGGTTGCCTTATTTATAAATGCTCGCTACATCGAGCACTTGCTATACCCCATGCAAAAGGGGGTATTCGAGCGCGCAATTTCAAATTTTTTTTATTGAGTTTGCGATTTCCTTCTTAGATTGTTCTTTTTTTTCGTTAAAGTTTGCTAAAATTGTTAACTAAAGATGGTGCGAAAATGTCGCAGTGGCTGAAAAATCGTAGAGTGAAATTTTTTTTAACTCAAACCATAATAGGTAGTACTCTAATAGGACCTGTCCTGTACTACCGTTTCAGCCCAGTTCGCACCGGTGCGAAGTTGAACGCGAGTGTACAACAGCGCAAGGAAAAATTCGGTAAAGTTACCCCGTCGAGTTCCGCTAATGAATGCGGTTTTTTAAATCATTTCAGAGACGATCCTGTGTGCGCTCGCCGCCGGGAACAAACGGTAAGTCAGTCGCCTAACTACTGTAACGCTAGCAATGCGCAAACGCGCAGCTGCCTGCATCCCCCTGGAAGGAGCAACAACATTCCGCCCCTTTTCGCATGTGTTTAGCACCTTTCCCCCCCCCCCTCCCAACTTGGTCCGGGTGCTTGGTCCTTCCCTTGGGTTATTGGCATTAGGTCAGCATCAATCATTAAGCATTAGTTTTCACTAGTCTATTTAAAGTATTTTGCAATTTTGGCAGTTCTATGTACCAATGTACCTGTATGCACCACCGTGCTGAGCGGCCGAGCGTTCCAGAATTTTCGGTCGTCACAGACAGAAAGGCAGATTTTAGTGCGCCGAGAACGACTGCATTGTGGACATGCGGCTGCAGCTGCTCAAGAAGCCCGACTGCGACCACAGGGGCTGGAGGCTCTACTGCGTCGACCACTGTAACGCCAGCAACTGGGCCTACGCCGACAACCATTACAATCGCATTTACCTGCTGGGCGAACCCCGTGAGTGAGTGGTCGACAGAAATAGTTAGTTTATATAGTTAAATAAAATAAACACATAAATTAATAAATACATAAATAAACCCCGGGTTAAATACAAAATACAAATACATACACATCCGGTACACACCGCGCACACTCTCACACACACCACCTGCATAGAGCAGGTTGGATAGAGAAGACTCCCCCCCCCGTTTCTCTTGCCGTCGCTGTCATAGACTGCAGACGGCGTTCTTCGGAATGTCTGGCTAACTATACATGTGCGAAGGCGTCAAGGGGATGGGTATGGGCTATTGACGGTCTCCAAGCGTTGCCCTTAAACCTCCCTTCCTCACCCCTGTATAAACCTAAAAGTGGTCTCTGGTATTCATTGTTGACGACGCAAAGTGCATACTGTGTACCGTAAATCCTCCAATAGTGCCCCCAGGGCACTATTACCGTAAACCCTATAATTAGCCCCCCCCCCCCTATAATAGTACACCCTCCCAAGACCACTTTGAGTTAATAAGCCCTCCCCCCCCCTATAATTACGCCCCCTCCCTAAATGGGCCATCGCCTAAAAGGCACATGTTTTCATGTCTGGGTGTATGTATGGTCGCGTATGTGCATGTATGTGTGTGAGACTGTGTGAGAGTGTGTTAGAGTGTACCAACGTGTGTGCACAGCGCCTTTTTCCCTTAAAAATCGCCTCCACGCGCTTTTTTGCCCACACATCTTCCCACTCATCGACACTTCCCGTTTAAAACCCCCCCCCCCCCCCAATAATTAGCACCCCCTATAATTATACACCCTCCTAGAGCTGGAACGAAAAAATTAGCCCCGGGGGGCAAATTATAGGGTTTACGGTATTTTAATTACGGTATTTTACGGTATATTATTTTACGGTAATTACGGTATTTTACGGTATATTACCTGAGGGCGCTATTGGAAGTAAAGCTCAGATGAAGGATTTACAGTACTTAGTATGTTGTACAGCGTGAAACGGCGCTGCCGTGTAGGCAAAGTGGACGTGTGCAACGCGACCAGTGGAGACTACCTACCGTACCAATTAGAATTCTACAAGTTGACGGGCTACACGGACAACGCCGCCGTGCTAAGGTACGGTATGTAGTAGCAACTACCGTATACTCTGCTCGTTTGTGCGTCGCACACATTTAACCTTGTCAGACAAAGCGATTACCATAGAGCCTCTTCCTCTATTAGTGTGTCCCGTTCCCTGCGAGCAGGACGTTTACAATGTACCTACGTTCCCATTCAACCGGGAATATTTAATTTTGTAGGATGAGAGCACTATTTGTTCAGCTGTCTCAAGCTGCATTGCTCGAGCATAAAGGGCGAGCAGTTCGAGCCGACCGTCTAGGTATTCGGGCATGCGACCGGTGCCTCTGAGTGCCGATGGAGAGACGATCGAGGCTGGCAGAGCGCTCATCACCAGTTCGTCCCAATCCTTGTTGTCATTTGGCAGTGCGCAGTAAATCCCCGAATAATGCCCCACCACTCCCAGTTGGGCAGGGGCGCCAGCGTATGGGCTACAGTTGCTAAGTTGAAAATACGATGCCTCTCCCCTCCAATAGTGCCCCCCTCCAGGGGTACATAGGAGGTATGCAAGCATGCATACATACCGTACGTACTGGCAAGAATAAAGTGGTAGGCACAACATTCATGTGGCGTTCAGTATACACGGCTGCAACCAACAATACATAAAAACGCAGCACTTTCTATTATCGTTCGGAATTTTGAGTTTCAAATTACATTGGCCGCACCCTTTCCAATAGTGCGCCCGGGTAATGAGGAGGTTATTTATTCATTAATTCACTCACTGCCGTGCTTTCATCCGCGCATCCGACCAATGCGTTCCAGGCCGTCGCAAGCAATACCTGAGCGGGGAGATGGCGGCATCGAATGTGCTTCGCCGCGAAGTGGGCATTCCGACCCCGTTCTGCCTTTCGACGCCCGGATGCTACCCATTCTGTCCCAAGCACGAGAGTCCCTGATTCGCAGCGTGTGAATGCCATGTGAGCGAAAGCGAATTCGTTGCAATTGCGCGCGGCAGAGGGGGCGAGAAAAGGCGCGGTTTGAAAACGAAGGCGGACTTTGGAACGCTTGTGAGGCTCGCGTTTGAAATTTTACAATTTTGAGCTTTTTTCGCGTCTAGAGTTGGCTAAAAAATCCAACTGACACCGGAAATATTGGCGCTCTTTTGCGTATGCACCAAATGCGTCTCCGCAAGGTGCTTTCAAGCGGAATTAAAAAATTTCTCCCAACTGCAATAGAAGTACAGTAGTAGCGTCATTTGAGCTTGTCGAGTGGCCTTTTTAAGTTTATTGAAGCAGACCGTATAGTTTTCTAAGGATTTTCAAGGTCTAAGGAGGGCCGCCTCCCATGTGAAAGACTATCTATACAATATGTACCGTAATCAATGTCGTACTACTGTACAACACCATATATATACCCTAGGTAGTTTGTGTTATTCTGCGCAGTGTTTGCAACTGCAATGCGCCGCATAAAATGGGCATTGTAATTGTTACATACTCTACCTCTGCAGTAGATGTTGTTCATGAGCTTGACGTCCATAAATGACAGCATGTCGCGCTGGCCAATGGTCTTCTGGTAGTCGGGCACGTTGGTTTTGATCGTGAACAGGTGGTCCGCCTTGGCAAACGCCTGGAAAAGAAGGTGAAAAGTTTACTCTACATTGTAGCACTCACAGCACACTGAGACCTATGTTTCGGTGCTTACCGTAGCCCTCAAATTAGTCCTCTCATAATTACCCTCCACCTCCCCTGCAGTTACGCCCTTCCTACGGGACGGCCTGATTGAAATGACTGAGTGTACATATTTAAGGTGCATAACTGTACGGTACCTTTAAGTGAAGCGCGGCCGCATACCGTAAACCCTACACTTAACCCCTTGGGAACGGCTAATTGTTTCACTCGGGCCGTAGGAGGAGGCCAATTGCAGGGGGGGGGGGGCTATTTATGGGCGTTACGGTATCTTTTGGGGCCCGAACTACTGTAGATTCCTTATACTGCAATCTGTGCATAGTCAAATTCGGTTGCATAGACAGGCCTCAGCCTCACTCTACATCAATTTGATCTCGCGCCCCTACCGTACTCGTATACCTTGCTCCTGTAGTGCATGACGGAGCCGTAGTCGTAGGGCACGCCGGCGGAGTCGACCTCTATGGCGCGCTCCTTGTAGAACTGGCCTTTGGAGTGGCGGTCCACGTTCTGCCACTGCACGCCCACGAAGTCGTCACGGTCCGTACGAGACTGCTCGTGCCAGAAACCGAGAGCGTGCGCCACTGCAAGTGCACGGTATGCGTTCTCCAATAACCGCCCCCTACTGACTGATATGTACATATGTACGCACGAGTATTTGCGTATTCGCAGGTGGTGGTACACCTACAGGTTCTCTAATGAGGCCCCTCCCCCCATCAATAAGGGCGCAGGAGAAGGTGTAGGCTGCAAATATATGTAGGCAGAAGCGCTACTCAGTCTCAATAGAGCTGACAAGGCAAGTTTGGAAATTGCCGTAGATTCTCCAATAGTGTCCAATTGTTTCAACTTTTGGATGGGTGGGTCACAGAAATTTTAAGTTTAAAATTTTGATTGGTAAAGCAGCCCCATATGCTACTGCTCTCACTACAATAATTTCAACCTCGCCGCATCCGAGGTCAACATCGGAGAGTGGACACTGTTAAAACTGCAAGGGAAAAACTGTAATAGAGATCTACTGCTGTTTTTTCTTTCATTCGCCAATAAAGACACCCTGTCACGCCTGTGCTTCACCCAATGTTCCGTCCTGCGGCGCACACGCGCACGCACCTTCGTGCGCGATGACGCCGAGTCGCATGCACTCGGGCGCGAGGGAGACGAACTGGGCCTCGCCCTTGGGGTGCCTGCCCACGTTTGAGGCGCAGCCGTCGACGTCCGTGAAGACGATCCGATTGCCCTCGGGGATCGTGTACTTGCGCACGAAGTCGAGACAGGTGATGTTCGACCAGTGCTCGAGCGCCAGCTCGATTATGCGCCGCTCCGTGCGCGCTGAAAAAGGCCAAGTGCGTGCGTGCGTGCGTGCTTGCGTGTGTGTGTGCGTGCGTGCGTGCGTGAGGTGCGTGCGTGCGTGCGTGCGTGCGTGCGTGCGCGCGCGCGCGCGTGCGTGCGTGCGTGCGTGCGTGCGTGCGTGCGTGCGCGCGCGCGTGCTTGCGTGCGTGTGTGCGTGCGTGCGTGCGTGCGTGCGTGCGTGCGTGCGTGCGTGCGTGCGTGCGTGTGTGTGTGCGTGCGTGCGTGCGTGCGTGAGGTGCGTGCGTGCATGCATGCGCGCGTGCGTGCGCGCGTGCGCGCGTGCGTGCTTGCGTGCGCGCGCGCGTGCGTGCGTGCGTGCGTGCGTGCGTGCGTGCGTGCGTGCGTGCTTGCGTGCGCTTTTGATGTGACTCTACAAAACGTCGACTTCTAAATCATCTGAGCTTTCGACTACGTGCTTGCTCCGATAAAAAGAAACCAACAATGTGATCCGTCGAAGCTGTACTCGATCGGCTCGCGGCTGTCCCATCTCCTGGCACTGGGGCCGATAAACTTGCGCTTTGATCTGCTGTGATCCGCCCGCACCGCAGAGTCCAGGATCGCTGTTGCCTGATCCGCGAATAGCTTGATGTCCCCTGAAGAGCGATTGAGATCAGTTGCGATCAGCAGCTGGTCAACGTGCACCGTAATTGCACAAAAATTACTTACGCGCAAAATGGGTTCTTTAGGTACACGTGTGTCCTGAGCAAGATTTGCCTGTACCGTACCCCTACCTCAATAGACCGACGCTCAAGGGCTTGGAGAATATGGTACACTACAGTATAGCGTGTGCTGCATTAAGTTCATGTGCTATACAAACTTAAAAACTTGTCAAATCCTTGTCAAACACTTCAAACAATGCCATTTACCCACCTTCAAACTTGCCGCCCAGCTCCTCAGGATTCGGGGCGTCGTCTTCCACATCGCTGTCCAAAAATCTTCCCGCTTTGATCAGTGGCAGAGTTTTGTAAGAATTCTTCAGTTTTTCAACGTTTCGGCGCAAATTTAAAACTTTCTCGATGGCGGGACGCTTGTAGTGCTCGACTGCGGCGCCCCTAATGGCGCTCTGCAAATATGCAAATATCGCACAGTTTGGGTCGCATTTCGTGCTAGGCACATTGACTCGACACGAATGCTCAAAGGTACAATGCAGTGGCCAGCACGGACATGCCACCAGCTCCTTCGTCTCAGAGCGCACGCACGCACGCACGCACGCACGCACGCACGCACGCACGCACGCACGCACGCACGCACGCACGCACGCACGCACGCACGCACGCACGCACGCACGCACGCACGCACGCACGCCAAGATAACCACGCTTTGACTGACCTTCTCAGTGTCCGGAATCGATTCAGGATGCCGAATCTCGGCTACCATTTCCAAAGTTTCCAACACCGCCTCCACTTTCCTTTGAGATCCCGTAGAGATCGCGTCGTTTGCTGCCTAGAATTTTATTCCTTCCTTATTGTCTGCAAAAAGAAACTTTTTTCAAGAAGCACGGACCGCTTTGACGAACGCGGCTAGCGGCAACAGCACCAGAGACCAAAGCATGTCGAAGCAGACGGCGAGACGGATCGGGAAAAACTTCCAGAACAGACGGAATGTCAACCCTGCGCGCAGTGGCACTAGCGACGGACAGCAGCAACCACTTTGGAATAGCGGCCACTCGAAAATTTAGGTCGCGGTGCGGGGCGTACTGGGTAGGGGTCAGCAGGGAGCGGATTTCCGCTCCTCTCTAACCCGCGGAGATGGCGGGAGGGAGAGCTAACAATGGGCAGTTAACGGAAGGGGGAGGAGGGGGTGGGGACGGTCTAGTGGACCGCCACTGCGTTCCGCGCGCGGAAAGGCAAACGACGGGGAGGGAGGGAGAGGGAGGGGGCGGACAGGCGACCGGACGCAGAAGGGGGGGGGGAGAGAGGGAGAAAAGTCAGTTCAGTGGGCGGGCGCAGTCACACAACACAGCCCGCGCACGCGCGCGCGCACAGACACACGAGGCCGAAACCAAAGATAATGAACACTATTCGCCTTGTCGCGCGGCGCGAATCTCAGCGCGATCTTTTCGCGCGCGCGCGAGCGCTCGCGAACGAGTGTTGTTGGCATTCTCTCGCCGCCAGAGGCATGGAAACACTATAGTCCGAACGTACACACAATAGACTGAATACATGTGCCAGAGCACTCAGACACCCCCGCGGGAATTACAGACGAAGAGAGGCAGACATAAAAAGCCTGACAGACTCGCATTAACCGGATGCGGCGTAAGGAAACAGGTAGCTTTTCAGGAATAGCGTAATCATGTCAGGTTCAAGAACGATCGCACGGACGAACATACATTGTACTCTGCTGTGTCGGACCAGCACAATCAACACGTAACCCATGTCGAACGCTCGAAATACAGAGCCAATCAATCAGAAAAATCACGGATAATCACTCCTTCCCATTCTAGAGCCATCGGCAGTTCTGGTGGGATGCATGGTGTTGAGCGCTCCGTCCCACTGCTGAGGCGCTCTGTAGAAACCGAATCTGTCGAGCAACTGCAGTACCGACCTTCTGTAGGGCGCCACCACTATCAAAGTGATGACGGCGTCAAATGTCTGCGAAAGGGACTGTATGCAAATTGCCACTGTCGCTGCGAGACCCACAGTCAATGAATTTTGTTTGTCAATTGCTACTACCGCCGCGCTCGTTGTTGCAAAATTATCGTTATTATTATTATTATTATTATTATTATGTGCAAAAAAATTCAAATTAAAAAAATTCGATTTAGCGGGCCGTCCGCCGTATGCCATAGTTACCGTATGCAAGAGGGTATTCTAGACAGTATTCTTAGTACCTAAATTTATGAGGAACCTACCATACAGGTACACTGCAGCTAGATTCTTGTGTAAAGATTGAGCAAGCAAACTGCGCCAGCGGTACAGTATATAGCGTGTTACCCAAGCAAGCATTATCAATGCGTATGTACATGGTACAGTGTATGTATAGGTATATAGGTATTCTATGTTTTGCACACAGTCCCGGGTTGCCCAGGTAAAAGAACATAAAGATCATGGCCGGTAGAAACTTGGCGTCGACGCCATGCTCGAACTTTTCAATTCTCAGGACGATGAATGGTGACTGACACACGATGGGCATGAGCGCATGGGAGGGGTGTGGACCCGTCGCGAATGGATGGTGCGCAGATTACCGTACATACCTGTTGTTGTTGTTGGATTAGGTGCAAAGTTATGGCCCGTATAGCACACCCATCTCAATGACGCCTTCCCGTCTAGAGCCGCGTAATTAGACAAAGACATTAGGAAGGACGCCATCTGTAATCTAGGGCAGCGACAGCACGAGAAAATTCGTGGATAGGGAAGTCCTCAATCCGTATCACCGTAGCTACGCGCTATCGTGCTCACTAGCTTATTCTAATAGCATTTACCAATTACCATGAATTCTTTAATAATATTTCACAGAATAGTGTCTCTGGTAGCCAAAGATTGAAACAATAGTTCCCAGGGTACTATTGGAGTATTTACGGTACTACCGTAGCTCGAGCAGTGGCGGGAACGAATCGTTGTGTCACACGTGCTACAATTACGGTTCAGACATACCGTACGACCCCAGTTTTTAAACCCCCCCCCCCCCCCCCCCGAAAATTGTATTGGCTCGGGACACTATTTGTAAAAGGTACATGTAGGCAAGTATGACTGTAAGAAAAAACCATGTTACTATGGCCAAGTTGGTACACGTTCAATACCCTTCCCTGGATCAGCGTTGCAATCATGATCATTTTCATTTCTCTGAGTCGATTGAACGCCACGCTGCCAATTGGCAGTGTTTTGATTTGTTTGTTCAGCGTAAACAAAAGGCGCAAATTCAAATAGAGCGTAAGACTGAGAAAGAGGAACGCAAGACCGGGTGGGACCATGTCCAGACAAAGGTTCGCAAACTTTGAAAAATCGTCCTCGTTGCTGCGAACTGCGCTCATTACTCCCTGAATGGGCAAGGCAATGCAAGCACGCACGCACGCACGCACGCACGCACGCACGCACGCACGCACGCACGCACGCACGCACGCACGCACGCACGCACGCACGCACGCACGCACGCACCTCGTGGTCGATGTGCATGTCGAAGCGTCCGAAAAATATGCCCTGAGGCAGGCAGACCAGGAGTGGAACGATATTCGTCAGAAAACAGAACCAAAATATGTTCGATTTGCAGAACACCAGGTTGTAGCTTTTTGGATAGACCAGCGCCCACATTCGGTTGAAGGTGGACGGCAGCAGAGGCATGGACATGAGCAGGAAGGAACTTACGCCCAGGTATCCGGCCGTCACGTTTAGGACGTCATTTCGAAAGTAGAACGAGAGAGGAATCAGAATGTTCTCCACGCACATCAGGAAGTCCACTGTGCACATGTTGATGACGAAGTATTTGAAGTCGCGAAATTCCTGATACTTCCAGTAAGACAAAGCCAATAGACCGACATTTAGAAAAATGCCGAAAATGTGCAGAATGATCGTCGACACTGCGTAAATCATAAAACCTGAATTTATTGACCAATTTTATTTGTACTGTTTGAGAACTTTGTTTTGCTGCTGTTTGCGCAGTTGGGCTAAGGCGTTGGTTCCAAACCGCAAGGTGCGGAGTTCAATCCTCATCGTGGCAAGACTGCAAAAAAACAATAACCCCCCTTGAACAAGGGGCAAGTGTTCCCGGATCGCAGTTCTCATGGAGATGATCTGTCTTGTACATAGAAGGTAGAGGTATACATAACCAAGGACCCATGCGATCCCTCTCTCTCTCTCTCCTGAGACTTTGGTCTCAAACCCTCAAAAAAAAGAATGGTGACAATCGCGCGGAATCTGTACCTGTACCTACCGGTACCGGTATGCGCTCTCTATATACCTGAAGTTACATGGCGATGGCGTATGTCTTCATGTGCATTTAGTCTTCACAGATTTTGGCTAACACAACAAACGTTACGTAGCTTTACTGTACCTGGTGGGTAGTAGGGAGGCAGTTCCCCCAGTTGCATTGACGTCGCGTTGTCGTTTTCCATCTTCATTTCAAGATAAAGTGGTAACGTATCCTTCAGTTTATTCCGCGAGTATTTGAGTAGAATACGTGCAGTTGCTTGCGACAGCGGGATCAGGGGAATGGGATCACTCTGCAAAATGAAGGCACTACCATGACACGTGCGCTGCGGTACACGGGCCTACCATGCTACGAATATGTACATACGCATGTACATAGGTACATAGGTTCAATGAGCAAGCGGCGAAGCCTATACCTATAGCTCGCGAGGAAAAAGCCATTACTCTTCGCAGCACGTGCGGTGGTTCCCAGGAATTTGCATGTACCTGCGCGATCGACTTAGACGACACGAATACATTTGCTTTGCACGAGTAATGTGGGTGTACATGAACCGTAATCCTCCAATAATGCCCCCGGGGCACTATACTTTCAACCTGTCTTTGCCCAGAGCACAATTCAAGTTGTAGTATTGCGTTCCTTAGGTGAGAAACAGTTCAAAGTAGCTGAAATGTCGTTCATTAGAAGGGAGTACAGCTTGATTTGTGTCCCTGTATAACGCAATACGCACGCAATACGCACGCACCACTGAATTGACACTTGACAGTAAATTGTTTTGATTCTAGACTAACACAGTTGAGAAAGCTTTTGAAGATGCAGATGTTTGATGCACACAGTCTTTCACCCATTTTCTACTGATGAACATCTGTAATGTCGCTCAAATTGTCTAATACCGTAAATCCTCCAATAGAAGCCCCCTCCAATAGTGCCTCCCCCTCCAATAGTGCCCCCGGGTATGGCAAGGTTAAAATAATAGAGCCCCCCTCCAATAGTGCCCCTGGGGGTAAGGGGTATGTTGTGCCATGTGCCTTTTATGGGCAAAAATATAGTGGTAGGTACATTTACATCGTGTATACACACTACTGCTAACCAATAATAGTACGTTTCGGCAACTATTAGCGGTAAATCAACCATTAAATGTGGCAAAAGTGATCAAAAATCACCGAAAAATCGGCAATTTTGACAGCGAAACTAGCATTACCATTCAAAATTTTTAGGTTGAAATAATAGAAGCCCCCCTCCAATAGTGCCCCCGGGTAAGGAGAGGTTGAAAAAAATAGTGCCCCGGGGCACTATTGGAGGATTTACGGTAAGTGTGCCAGCCAGACAGAGAAAGCTGCATAAAGGTATTCGTCTGAAACAAACGCATGCATCATTGCCTACCATGCATGCCCTCTAGCTTTCAACAAAAAATAAAATCAGACCGAGCTTTAGAACAGTTCCGTTATAAATTTGCACGACATTTGTACGGTGCATGCATAGGTACATGGGTGCATATGTGAGAGTCTATTAGCAAAAGAACCAACCGCCTTTGTTTCAGCGATTCTTCTGGGCAAGCGGAAATGGTACTATTTTTGAATGGGTCGGTCAAGAGCAATTCCTTGGAGTGCTAATTGAATCTATAGCAAGTGCAACGTCTATGCATGATGCCTAGATGTGCATATACCTACTATGACTATGCACCTCTAATGTACATGTACATGTAGGTGCGCACGTAGCGGCCGTGGTTAAAAACACGACCCCACGCAAGTGTTAGAGATTCACTCGATGAAACACTGCCCTATGCACACACCCAGAAATGCATATACCTACCATGTAGGACATTGCGAGTACAATCTAACTACACGTACAGGACAATAGACTAAGAGCAAATGGAGCCAGACGCCAAATGGCATCAGATCTCCGTTTGTCGAACCGAAAGCTGGTATTGGTGGGGTTTTGAGTGGTTGCGGAGTGCGTGCGTGCGTGCGTGCTGGCGAATAGAGAAATGGGGGTCGATTTCGCCTGGTTCTCTAAGTAAATACATTGGCAACGTATGGCCTAGTGGTAGAGAATCGGTCTCTTGCGCGCGCGGGGGATCGATTCTTGATGGATCGACTAGATCGAGGACTTTCCTCAAAATGGATTTTCTCGTGCCGACGCAGTCTAGATTACAGATGGCGTTCGTCCGAATGTCTTTGGCTAATTATATGCGGCTCTAGGCGGTAAGGCGTCATGGAGATGGGTATGCTACAAGATATGGGCCATTGACGGCCTCCTAGCGTGGCCCCTAATCCAACAACAACCAACAGCGAGTTCGTTAATGGAAGGCTAATGGAAACCCCATTCATACTTTGTATCACAAGTAGTAACAGAGTTCTGTTTTGCATTACTTGTCATTGTTTAAGTGCTGGGTTGACGTCAGATAATGGGACTGCGAGTCACCACACCGCAATAACTGTTTGTTCAACCGAGTGGCACTGCAATGGCAACTGAATGGCAACTGAATTGTTGTTGGTGTACAAATTTATGAAGATCTCTTTTCTCTCAGACGGCCTGCAAACGCTCCACGATGCGATTCGAACCCGCGACCTCTCGATCGGTAGTCCAACAACATCACTGGCTGCCCCAAAACGCAAAGCAATAAAGCGTTCCTGCATTGAGCACGTGCATTATGATGCACGTCCCGATTTAATGTCTCACTGTACACGTATAATTTACTGTAGGTAAGGTACTGTAGGCATACGCTAGTAAGTACCCATTTACGACATTTGGCGATTGATGGTCAAGTGGTTGCGCGCAAATGGTCAACGGGCGAGTCTGACTTGCCTGTCAATCATGAATGATTGTGAATTTGCGGTCTTGAGTGAGTGTGAGAAGTGCGGGCGTGGCGGTGCGTATAGGTTGTAGCTTTGCGTGCGACTGCTGCGAACTTGAACAAAACGAATGTGCTTTTAGGCTGGACCCAAACGGTAGTGACTAACTGATGCTGTGCAGCGTGCACACTACACAGGTGACAGTGACGGATCGCTCGAGCGTTTCTCTGTAAAAGAACCGCGAAATGACAACATTATGAAGAAACTTTGAGGCTCCTACTTTGCCTGGGCTGGCAGTTGACTGTGGGCTTGCCGCTGCCGCTGGGCTGCACCTGCACTTGGTCCAACTGACTCTCCTCTGAACAAACACCTTACATGCGAACAACGTAATGATTACGTCATGGAATGAGAATGCTGGCTACCTAGGTACCTACAGGTAGGTAGCAGACACAACCGTGCAATGGCGGCGCAGGAATTGAAGTTTGGGATGGGACTGTAAATTGGGATGGGATGGACA
>JASAMY010001866.1:0-30809 GCA_030248085.1 Paralinhomoeus sp. GSCO2_6 | reverse complement strand
AATTGAAGAGAGTGTACCATGGCAAGAGCCGGCACTTAAGAATGTTACTTGCGTAGTGGGGGTTTTCAGGTGAGGGTGGGAGGAGCTGAAGCGAGACAAAGCTTGTTAGCAGCTACCTACATCTAATAAATGACCATAAGAGCGCTCAATGGGACGCGCGTCACCTTAGCTACGCAGGTAGCCCAATCTTCCTGGGTGAGCAAAGCCAGGAAGCCTACCGCCTGAATATGAGCCCATTAAAGGAGGCGGGTCGGAGGGCATCGATACGGAGGCTAATGCGTCTAACGAGCACTCAGTGTACAATTATAGAACGACCAATACATAAGTTTGACCAGCAGCCATTGCAAGTGGGAGGTAACTGGCACACCAAACCAGCCAACCATCCAGTAAGTCGCGCAGCTCCTCAGCTCAATGTCGCAGCGAGCACGGGCTCTACCGCCAGTCCCAGGACGCCTACCACGAACACCTGTGTCAGGATGACGCGTCGAGACCGCGTGCGGGCTCCGTAGACGAAGGCTGGTCTGAGCGCGACCACCGACCGAGCGCTCTCAGACGTTCAGTTCGAGTCGCGGGGCAGTCTGAGTCGGCCGGTGTCCAAGTCCCGCCACCTCTACAACCAGGCTCTCCTCCACAGTGGGACGCGCTCCAGAGCGGCCGTGTGCCAGCACAAGTCGGCCCCTCTGACACTGACCAGCAGCTCGCCCACTCCCATCATGTCCAGCACACAACGGAAGGACTCCTCCTCAATTATCAGCCTGAACGTCGGTGGCACCATCTACACCACGACCAAGGCGACACTGAGGAAGGAGGAGGGACCGCTGGCGCACATCGCCGAGGACCGCTTCCGACGAGCTCGACAAGCAGCAGAGCGGCAGCGTCGATTGCCGGAGTGTCTGAAGCGGAAGCGTTCATTGACCGGGACGCCAGTCTCTTCCGCTTCGTTCTCGACTACTTGCGCTGTGACAAACTCCTACTGCCCGACCACTTCAAGGAGATGAAGCAGCTCAGAGAGGAGTTCAAGTTCTTCGGCCTGGACAACGTCTTTGACATCAGCTTCAATGGCCAGTTGCCAACTGGTCCGGCCAATGCGTCAATCAAAAGCAAGTCGCCCAGTCCCCCAACCAACAAAGGACAAAAACACCGACCAGCCGTGGAAAAGCACCTGGTCAACAGTATGAAGGTCCAGCCAGGTCGTTGGCAATGCATCACCT
The DNA here is from genome assembly GCA_030248085.1 of Paralinhomoeus sp. GSCO2_6. Lineage (NCBI taxonomy): Eukaryota > Metazoa > Nematoda > Chromadorea > Monhysterida > Linhomoeidae > Paralinhomoeus > Paralinhomoeus sp. GSCO2_6. The sequence goes on along the minus strand of JASAMY010001866.1, from coordinate 29,598 downwards.
CTCCTCACTGTTACGCATGATGTCAGTTGCTCATGCGCTTCAGGGGGACACATCACGGTGGGATATCGAGGCACGTTTGCCTCCGGCCGGGACGGGCAGGCCGACGTCAAGTTCCGCAAGCTGAACCGACTGCTCGTGTGTGGCAAGGCGGCCCTCTGTCGCGAGGTGTTCACAGACACGCTCAACGAATCCAGAGACCCCGACCGCGAGGGACCCGAGCGCTACACATTAGCGACTCTATCTAGAGCACCAGTCTCTCGAAAAGGTACAGTCATACAAACTTTTCTGACCGTTTTTGACCATACATTCATTCTTAAGGCCATCTATGCTGATGGCAGAACTCGAACAGTTACTAGGTGTCTCCTTTGCTCCTCAGAATAGGCTGCCAATGATATTCGGTACTAACAAGCGCAAATACAATCCAACCAAAGCCACTAGAATGAACATGAAACGGAATGCCCCTCGCGCTCGAGACAAAGGTACTGCAAGTTTAAATCAGGGTGTACGCGTCAGCGTACAACCCCAATATGTGACGACTTCTCAATGCGGCTTTTTGAATTTTCGATCGCCTACAACTTTTTGATTGCCTGAACGGATTTCGGCGCGTTATGGCGCAAATGAACCGCCTTCTTCTGGGGCATCGAATGCGCCATAACGCGTTTCCTCGCTTTATTGTAAGGGGTCAACAGTTCCAAAAATGTTCCAATTTTGTGGCTTTTTTTTTTCATGTTCTCCGCCAGGTTTTTGGAGCGCCGCTCGCGAACGCCAGGGCCCTATCTCGATGAAACTTGGTATGTGTAGCCGGCTAGTGATGGCAATGTTGCATGCCAAAGGATTTGTGTGCACTGCTTTCCGATCTCAAGATATTGCCGATTTTATCCGATTATCGATTGATTTTCTCGGAAATGGGCCACAAGTTTTGTGCCCTATAGGCGCTTTAACGGTACATCGCAGCGCTTCGCTGTAAAGGAGAAAGTTGGTCGCCATGACATGACTTGTGTTACTTTTAACAATTGGACCAAATTGGACGCACCAAAATACCTCCCCCCATTTATATCGTTAACGGAAATTGGCGATATGTCGGTGTGGTTAGGTCGAATGGCCTAAACATCAATAATAAAGTTGATCGCCCTTTGATGTAGAACATTTCATTCCTTGAAGTCAACAGGATCTGACGCACCAAAATATTTTTCACTTCCGGGATAATCGATAAATATCGATATGGGTAGGTCAGATCACTTTGGCCAAAACACAAAAGTTGACCGCCTGGGCACGTGACAGATCATTTTGATTCTTTACACCGCTATGCTTCGATGAACCAATATGGCACTACAGATGTGCACGCACGCACGCACACCAACAAATGGGCTGCTTCGCAAGAACCTTGATGTGGGTAGGTCCGATCACTATGGCAAAAACGAGAAAGTTGACCGCCTAGTCATGGTGATCATTTCCATCTTTACATCACTTAATGCTCTTCTGACGCAGCAATATAGCACAACTGCATGTGCATGCACGCATGTATATGTCTGCTAGGCAGTTGGTACTTTGCTTTACTTCAATTTTGCCTTGTTCTGATTCAGTCACAGGTACATTGTGTGTGAACCTATGTCAGTGAACGTCTGTGTGCATATGTGCGTGCGTGCGTGCGTGCATGCATGCGCGTGCGCGCGTGCGTGCGTACGTGCGTGCGTGCAAGCGTGCGTGCGTGCGAGCACGCGAGCGTGCGTTTGTGTGTGCGCCATGTGTGCATGCTTGCATGCGTCTAGAATTACAGAAACCCCTTCATCTTTCGAAAAAAACACTGTATTAAGGAAAAATTTGCAGGGGGTTGCAAAAAAAGGAGAATATGTGACACTCTATTGTTGAAGTTCAGTTTGAAAAGAAGTGGTATTAAGGCATATACCCCCACTGATTTCTAGCCACTTCCCGCATTGCAGCTGATCAACTCCACTTTGAACAAACCATGTATAAAATCCGAACCAAGCACAGCAACAAAACCCCATATTTCGGCTATTTTTGTGCGAGCCATCTCACTCAGCCAACCAAAATGCCGCAAACATCCATCAACTCATATCTCATCTCTCTCAGACGTTGTCATTGCCCATTTCCATGGACCTGACACAGCTAAAGTTCTTTTTCTGCAGAATCAATTGGTCCCTTGCTAAAATTTTTGCAATGTCAGTTGTTGATGATGTACAACTGGTGATGTCGATGTGTAGGCGAGAGGCACATATACGTACTACAATCCTGCTCCATTCCCTTCCGGCATTCCACCCAATGATGAACTGTTCGTATAGCATTTGTGTAGTGCCCTAATGCTTGCATGAGTGCTGCGTGCGTGCGTGCGTGCGTGCGTGCGTGCGTGCGTGCGTGCGTGCGTGTGTCTGTGCACGTGTACGTGCGTGTGTGCGTGCGTACATGCGTGCGTACGTGCGTGTGCATGGGGTTCCATAGGGCGTGTGCTAATTTCTCGCACTCGATCTAAGTAAATGTCAGTCAGTTGCAGTAGCCGCAATTTTCGCTGCACATTTCCTTCCATTGCAAGCGAGCACAAAAATCGCCGAATATGTGACTTGTTGCTGTGCTTGGTTTGGAATTTTATACATGGTTTGTTCAAAGTGGAGTTGATCAGCTGCAATGCGGAAGTGGCTAGAAATCAGTGGGGGTATATGCCTTAATACCACTTCTTTTCAAACTGGACTTCAACAATAGAGTGTCACATATTCTCCTTTTTGTGCAGCCTCATGCAAATTTCTCCTTAATACTCTTCACCACACCACATTTTTCCGAAATTTCAACAAGAAACTTTAGCGCCAGGAAGTCTCCGTTGTTGCACAGGCGTTCGACATGCTCGCGGACAAGGGCTTCTACATGCTCTGCTGCTGCGGCTCTGGCGCCAACGGTGCCGTCATGGCTGGCGGTCCGGGAGGGCCCGTGCCCATGCTGCCCTCGTCCGGCAACCCGGCTGGCATGAGCGCCGCCGACTTCTCGAACACCGGCAACCGGCCCAATGGCGACTTCGAGGAGCAACGCTTGAGTCACTACACCGTGTTCGTTTTCTGGCGAGTGGGACCCATCGCCAAGTTGTGCTGGCCAGAGAGCCCGCCCAAGGTGGGGGGGGGGGGGAGAGCACCAAAATATCTACTACTACTACTACTGCTACTACTCTACTACTCTACTACTACTGATGTGAAGACTGGCAGCAACAAGAGATGGAGGCGAATCGACAGCAACAGGAGCAGTTCAAGCTGACCATCATGAGAAGGAGAAGCAGCTCGCGAGTGCAGAGGTTTATAGAGAGGAAGCGCCGGCACGCACGCACGCACGCACGCACGCACGCACGCACGCACGCACGCACGCACGCACCGGCACGCACCGGCACGCACGCACGCACGCACGCACAGGCACGCACGCACGCTGGTGCTTGTGTTTGAGGAGAGACGGTGGCGGAGGCGGAGCGCAAGGTGCACAGTTGGCGCTCAAGATCGCCAAGCAGCAGGACATCAACAGGACCGAAGCGCAAATTTCCGAACTCAAAAAGAGTCTAGAACGCGTCGGGTGAGTGGTGGTGGTGGTGAGCGATCTCAACTTGTGCCGTTGTTGTATACCGTAAACCATATAGTTAGCCCCCCGGGGGCGTTCAAGACTATACAAGGGTGTATAATTATAGGGGTGGTGGCTAATTATAGTGGGGGCTTATAAACTGAAAGTGTCGATGTGTGGGAAGCTTTGTGGGCGAAAAGGCGCGTGGAGACGTTTTTTAAGGGAAAAACAAGCACCGTGCGCTGGTACACTATAACACACTCTCACACAGTCTCATATGCACATACATGCACAGGCATACACATACGCGACCATACATACACCCAGACATACATACATACAAATTTTGCCTTTCAAAAGATAGTCCATATAGGGAGGGGCGGGGGCGTAATTATGGGGGGGGGGCTAATTATAGGGTTTACGGTATGTGTTTCAATTGTCTAAGCAAGAATTGCTTCCGAACCGAACCCCTAGAGAGGAATTGCACTGTCTTTGGCGTCTGGCGATTATGTGGTCGTTGTTCCGTCTGCTCCGATCCCCCAATTCTGTGCCCACCTCTCTACGCCCATGGTGGCGTCGACCCGGGGAGTGGGGGGGGGGGGGGGACAAAGGAGCAGAAGCGGCAGAGTCCGCGGTCGCACGCACCTCGTTCTCGTATCTGCTGAGCTCCTGCATGGCCTCGAAGTTGACGCGTCTCTTGAGCTGCTCCAGACGCTGCCGGTCCGTCTCCACCTTCTTGGCGGCCGTCTCGCCGCTGACGCGCGAGAAGTCGTACTCGCCGCCCGCCTGGTTGAACTTGCCCTCCTCGAACCGGATCCAGGGCTGCTCGCGAAGCAGGACCTGCACCTGCACAGTCGAGGCACAACGACACTCGCTGCTGTTGTTGTTGTTGTTGTTGTTGGATTTGGGTCGACGCTAGGAGGCTGCATACCCATCTCCATGACGCCTTCGCGTCTTCTAGTGATTCCAGCACCCAGAACCTTGCGCGCAAGATGCCGATTCCATTTCCCCACCACTAGGCCATACACTGTCCCAAACGACACTCCGTCGCGGCCCGTCTTTTTTTTTCAAAATGAATAGCAAAAAAAGCATCTGTTGACTGACGATTTAAAAATGTTCTCGAATTCGTATTTTTCACTTTCTGTAGAATTCGATTTTTCTTTGGCTGTTTGCTCTGCTTGTCGTAGTGTGTCTTTTGGTCATTTCTCTATCAAATCTGTTATTGATTTGCCGAGAAATTTCTGTAACAAAGTGCCCACTGACGTGTTTGTCGTAGTCGCTGGCCGCCTCCTCCGATCCGCTGGCCGCCTTGCGCAAGCGCTCGCGTTTCAGCTCTGAAAGATCGCGCGCTACGGCGCCAGTTTTTTGGGCCCAATTTCAACAAATATTCACCTTCAAACGAACAGGCGCTACCACGCCTTACCAGAACAACAGATAAAGAAGGAAAGGGTACTTATTATTGGGGGATTGCAGCAGACGGAACAACGACCACATAATCGCCAGACGCCAAAGACAGTGCAATTCCTCTCTTGGGGGGCGGTTAAGAACAATACTTTTGCTTAGACAATTGAAACACATACCGTAAACCCTATAATTAGCCCCCCCCCCGGATAATTACGCCCCCTCCCTATATGGACTATCTTCTGAAAGGCAAAATTTGTATGTATGTATGTTTGGGTGTATGTATGGCTGCGTATGTGTATGCCTGTGCATGTATGTTCATTTGAGACTGTGTGAGAGTGTGTTACAGTGTACCAGTGTATTCGTCGTTTTTCCATTAAAAAACGTCTCCACGCGCCTTTTCGCCCACAAAGCTTCCCACACATCGACACTTTCAGTTTATAAGCCCCCACTATAATTAGCCACCACCCCTATAATTATACACCCCTCCTAGAGCTAGAACACCCCCGGGGGGCTAACTATATGGTTTACGGTATACAGACAACGGCACAAGTTGAGATCGCTCACCACCACCACCACTCACCCGACGCGTTGAGACTCTTTTTGAGTTAGGAAATTTGCGCTTCGGTCCTGTTGATGTCCTGCTGCTTGGCGATCTTGAGCGCCGTCAACTCGTGCACCTTGCGCTCCGCCTCCGCCACCGTCTCCTCAAACACAAGCACCAGCGTGCGTGCGTGCCGGTGCGTGCGTGCGTGCGTGCGTGCCGGTGCGTGCCGGTGCGTGCGTGCGTGCGCATATGCGTGCGTGCGTGCGTGCGTGCGTGCGTGCGTGCGTGCGGCGCTTCCTCTATAAACCTCTGCACTCCAGCTTGCTTCTCCTTCTCCACGATGGTCAGCTTGAACTGCTCCTGTTGCTGTCGATTCGCCTCCATCTCTTGTTGCTGCCAGTCATCACATCAGTAGTAGTTGTAGGGTTGTTGTAGAGTAGTATCATTAGTAGTAGTAGTAGATATTTTGGTGCTCTCCCCCCCCCCCCCCACCTTGGGCGGGCTCTCTGGCCAGCACTACTTGGCGATGGGTCCCTCTCGCCAGAAGACGAACTCGGTGTAGTGACTCCAGCGTTGCTCCTCGAAGTCGCCATTGGGCCGGTTGCCGGTGTTCGAGAAGTCGGCGGCGCTCATGCCAGCCGGGTTGGGACGAGGGCAGCATGGGCACGGGCCCTCCCGGACCGCCAGCCATGACGGCACCGTTGGCGCCAGAGCCGCAGCAGCAGAGCATGTAGAAGCCCTTGTCCGCGAGCATGTCGAACGCCTGTGCAACAACGGAGACTTCCTGGCGCTAAAGTTTCTTGTTGAAATTTCGGAAAAATGTGGTGTGGTGAAGAGTATTAAGGAAAAATTTGCATGAGGCTGCACAAAAAGGAGAATATGTGACACTCTATTGTTGAAGTCCAGTTTGAAAAGAAGTGGTATTAAGGCATATACCCCCACTGATTTCTAGCCACTTCCGCATTGCAGCTGATCAACTCCACTTTGAACAAACCATGTATAAAATCCGAACCAAGCACAGCAACAAGTCACATATTCGGCGATTTTTGTGCTCGCTTGCAATGGAAGGAAATGTGCAGCGAAAATTGCGGCTACTGCAACTGACTGACATTTACATAGATTGAGTGCGAGAAATTAGCACACGCCCTATGGAACCCCATGCACACGCACGTACGCACGCATGTACGCACGCACACACGCACGTACACGTGCACAGACACACGCACGCACGCACGCACGCACGCACGCACGCACGCACGCACGCACGCAGCACTCATGCAAGCATTAGGGCACTACACAAATGCTATACGAACAGTTCATCATTGGGTGGAATGCCGGAAGGGAATGGAGCAGGATTGTAGTACGTATATGTGCCTCTCGCCTACACATCGACATCACCAGTTGTACATCATCAACAACTGACATTGCAAAAATTTTAGCAAGGGACCAATTGATTCTGCAGGAACTTTAGCTGTGTCAGGTCCATGGAAATGGGCAATGACAACGTCTGAGAGAGATGAGATATGAGTTGATGGATGTTTGCGGCATTTTGGCTTGGCTGAGTGAGATGGCTCGCACAAAAATCGCCGAATATGTGACTTGTTGCTGTGCTTGGTTCGGATTTTATACATGGTTTGTTCAAAGTGGAGTTGATCAGCTGCAATGCGGAAGTGGCTAGAAATCAGTGGGGGTATATGCCTTAATACCACTTCTTTTCAAACTGGACTTCAACAATAGAGTGTCACATATTCTCCTTTTTTTGCAGCCCCCTGCAAATTTTTCCTTAATACAGTGTTTTTTTCGAAAGATGAAGGGGTTTCTGTAATTCAACGCATGCAAGCATGCACACATGGCGCACACACAAACGCACGCTCGCGTGCTCGCACGCACGCACGCTTGCACGCACGCACGTACGCACGCACGCGCGCACGCGCATGCATGCACGCACGCACGCACGCACATATGCACACAGACGTTCACTGACATAGGTTCACACACAATGTACCTGTGACTGAATCGAACAAGGCAAAATTGAAGTAAAGCAAAGTACCAACTGCCTAGCAGACATATACATGCGTGCATGCACATGCAGTTGTGCTATATTGCTGCGTCAGAACATAGTGATGTAAAGTATGGAAATGATCACCATGACTAGGCGGTCAACTTTTGTGTTTTTGCCAAAGTGATCGGACCTACCCACATCAAGGTTCTTGCGAAGCAGCCCATTTGTTGGTGTGCGTGCGTGCGTGCACATCTGTAGTGCCATATTGGTTCATCGGAGCATAGCGGTGTAAAGAATCAAAATGATCTGCACGTGCAGGCGGTCAACTTTTGTGTTTTGGCCAAAGTGATCTGACCTACCCATATCGATATTTATCGATTATCCCGGAAGTGAAAATATTTTGGTGCGTCAGATCCTGTTGACTTCAAGGAATGAAATGTTCTACATCAAAGGGCGATCAACTTTATTATTGATGTTTAGGCCATTCGACCTAACCACACCGACATATCGCCAATTTCCGTTAACGATATAATGGGGGGAGGTATTTTGGTGCGTCCAATTTGGTCCAATTGTTAAAAGTAACACAAGTCATGTCATGGCGACCAACTTTCTCCTTTACAGCGAAGCGCTGCGATGTACCGTTAAAGCGCCTATAGGGCACAAAATTTGTGGCCCATTTCCAAGAAAATCAATCGATAATCGGATAAAATCGGCAATATCTCGAGATCGGAAAGCAGTGCACACAAATCCTTTGGCATGCAACATTGCCATCACTAGCCGGCTACACATACCAAGTTTCATCGAGATAGGCCCTGGCGTTCGCGAGCGGCGCTCCAAAAACCTGGCGGAGAACATGAAAAAAAAAGCCACAAAATTGGAACATTTTTGGAACTATTGACCCCTTACAATAAAGCGAGGAAACGCGTTATGGCGCATTCGATGCCCCAGAAGAAGGCGGTTCATTTGCGCCATAACGCGCCGAAATCCGTTCAGGCAATCAAAAGTTGTAGGCGATCGAAAATTCAAAAAGCCGCATTGAGAAGTCGTCACATATTGGGGTTGTACGCTGACGCGTACACCCTGATTTAAACTTGCAGTACCTTCGTCTCGAGCGCGAGGGGCATTCCGTTTCATGTTCATTCTAGTGGCTTTGGTTGGATTGTATTTGCGCTTGTTAGTACCGAATATCATTGGCAGCCTATTCTGAGGAGCAAAGGAGACACCTAGTAACTGTTCGAGTTCTGCCATCAGCATAGATGGCCTTAAGAATGAATGTATGGTCAAAAACGGTCAGAAAAGTTTGTATGACTGTACCTTTTCGAGAGACTGGTGCTTGAGATAGAGTCGCGACGTGTAGCGCTCGGGTCCCTCGCGGTCGGGGTCTCTGGATTCGTTGAGCGTGTCTGTGAACACCTCGCGACAGAGGGCCGCCTTGCCACACACGAGCAGTCGGTTCAGCTTGCGGAACTTGACGTCGGCCTGCCCGTCCCGGCCGAAGGCAAACGTGCCTCGATATCCCACCGTGATGTGTCCCCCTGAAGCGCATGAGCAACTGACATCATGCGTAACAGTGAGGAGAGGTGATGCATTGCCAACTACCTGGCTGGACCTTCATACTGTTGACCAGGTGGTTTTCACGGCTGGTCGTGTTTTTGTCCTTTGTTGGTTGGGGACTGGGCGACTTGCTTTTGATTGACGCATTGGCCGGACCAGTTGGCAACTGGCCATTGAAGCTGATGTCAAAGACGTTGTCCAGGCCGAAGAACTTGAACTCCTCTCTGAGCTGCTTCATCTCCTTGAAGTGGTCGGGCAGTAGGAGTTTGTCACAGCGCAAGTAGTCGAGAACGAAGCGGAAGAGACTGGCGTCCCGGTCAATGAACGCTTCCGCTTCAGACAGTCGGACGACGCTGCCGCTCTGCTGCTTGTCGAGCTTGTCGAAGCGGTCCTCGGCGATGTGCGCCAGCGGTCCCTCCTCCTTCTTGAGTGTCGCCTTGGTCGTGGTGTAGATGGTGCCACCGACGTTCAGGCTGATAATTGAGGAGGAGTCCTTCCGTTGTGTGCTGGACATGATGGGAGTGGGCGAGCTGCTGGTCAGTGTCAGAGGGGCCGACTGGTGCTGGCACACGGCCGCTCTGGAGCGCGTCCCACTGTGGAGGAGAGCCTGGTTGTAGAGGTGGCGGGACTTGGACACCGGCCGACTGAGACTGCCCCGCGACTCGAACTGAACGTCTGAGAGCGCTCGGTCGGTGGTCGCGCTCAGCCAGCCTTCGTCTACGGAGCCCGCACGCGGTGGCGACGCGTCATCCTGACACAGGAATTCGTGTAGGCGTCCTGGGACTGGCGGTAGAGCCCGTGCTCGCTGCGACATTGAGCTAAGGAGCTGCGCGACTTACTGGATGGTTGGCTGGTTTGGTGTGCCAGTTACCTCCCACTTGCAATGACTGCTGGTCAAACTTATGTATTGGTCGTTCTATAATTGTACACTGAGTGCTCGTTAGACGCATTAGCCTCGTATCGATGCCCTCCGACCCGCCTCCTTTAATGGGCTCATATTCAGGCGGTAGGCTTCCTGGCTTTGCTCACCCAGGAACAGTCGGCTACCTGCGTAGCTAAGGTGACGCGCGTCCCATTGAGCGCTCTTATGGTCATTTATTAGATGTAGGTAGCTGCTAACAAGCTTTGTCTCGCTTCAGCTCCTCCCACCCTCACCTGAGAACGTACATACGTAAGTAACATTCAGAAGTGCCGGCTCTTGCCATGGTACACTCTCTTCAATTGCCTATATGCCTAGAACCTGCCCTCCCTCACTACCACAAAGCATTGTCCTAGCAACGCGAGACAGGGAGGCGTAGGAGGTAGGACTGGCGCGCTCTGGGGAGCGTGAAATTGAGACGTCAGTCCAGCCAGGGCAGTGTGCTGACAATTTGCTTGGCAGCTCAGATGACGGAGTACGAATAAGAGCCGGAGACGCGGGGACACGGACACGATTCTCAGAGACCTGTCTCAATACGGACGCGCTTTTCCACGTCTTTCGCTACATACCTATTCTTTTTTTGTTGACGACGATACGTATGTATAGCATAGCAGCTGTTGAGTTTCAGACTGATGAGTGGGAAGGTGGGCAACCTGTTCTATTGCCATCTAAGGGCGTCGTAAAGGATAGGTTGCAGGTTGCTGTCGAGGTTTCAGCCCCCCCCCCTACAAACTGTTTGCCAGTTTCCAGCCTCTATTGACGGGTTTTTTATTTGAATTTTTTTATGTATCCGAGTAAGCGAATTAGTGGCAGCGCTGTATTGTCTAAACCAACTTTTTATGTTGAGATCTAAAACAATGCTAATCTAATAAAAAACTGAGAATATTTCAGATTCGATCTTTGTTTCACAGGAAAATTCACATGTGGCACTCGATTTGGCATATGGATGCATTTGAGCAGGGGTACGTGATGTATCCGAACAAGCATGGTCGGCAGTGCACTCGCCACTCATACGCCCTCGTGAATTCCATACGCACCGATTTCGACTATATTGGCAACAGTGAACGCGCTAGCGGTAAGAGGAGTTTTGTATTAAGGATACAACAGTACTAGTATTCAAGGACGTTTGCAGTACTTTTCATCGACAAGAATCAGTCTCCATCCCCCCCCCCCCAGCCCCCCCCCCCCCCCCCAGACTCCCTAGCCAATATTTGCAACGCCCGTGGACACTTACAAACGTGGTATATGTAACCAACTGACCCTATGAGCAGTGCAGCCCATTCTATGCATGGTTTATGAAAGCAGAGTGGGTGTTAACCCACCATTCATTGCCAACATTGAGTGAGCAGCATGACTATGCTAGCCATGGGCGTGGGAGAAGAAATTCGCGAAGTGGTGGAGGACGGGCGCTAAAAGGAAGAACAAACACAGCAGACTTGGGTTTCCTTCTGGACTGTGTGTCAGGCAGAGCCGACGCCAATACGTTGGAGGAGGGAAGCGCAGAAGCTGCAGAAGGAAGTGGGCGTAGTCAGAGGCACACCGTTCCACATGTCGAGGGACGTCTCATTGCGTCTTGGTTGATTTGATGGGGGGGGGGATGTGCGTGCGGACGAGGAAGGGGAGCAGAGATGTTGGGGTCAGGGTTTGCTCGTCAAGCCGAATGAAAGGTAGCGCACACGGGTCCTTCGCCTTCGAGAACGGGAAGCTGGTGGTCGGGGGGTGAACTCGCGCGGGCTCCTTCGGTCATGCAAGCAGCCGGATGAAATTAGCCTCTGGATGGCACGTTGTCGCGCTCGGCATCACGGCTAATCACTCGCCTGGTCGAGCGGCCGCGCTCGTGCGGGCGCCTCGTTTCCGCCGGAGGGCCGTATTTTAGAAAATTGACGACTCCCCTTGGGAGAACCGGAGCGGTGCGGTGTGGTGGCGCCCGGGGGAAAAGTGGGCGCCTCGTCGACTGCGCTGCAAAGGCGGCGGTGTGTCTGTCGACTAGGCCGCGCTGCCTCTTCCTCAAGCTCCTCAAATGTCAAACGAGCACACAGCGACTAAACGAATTGGCTGCGAAGGCGGCAGGTATTTTGGGACAACCTTGCACAGGTGATGCGAGGAGCTGTCTCCTAAATGAGCATTTGTCCGGCCCCGCCGCTTATTCGGCGCTCTGTCATCAGCTCGACTGCGCGGAGCGGCGGCAGCTCAGCTGAGACGGAAGAGGGTTTCCGTCTCAAAACGAACGCGAGTGACAAATCGACCAGTCGTGGAAGGCCGCTCCCCTCGCTGGGGACACTCACGCCTGGATGTGCCGTCCTTGGGAATGGCGCGGCTTATCAACTGCTGTTTTTTCCCTCCTTTTCTCTTTCGTCTTGCCAAGACGGATCCGCTCAAATAACCCTCGTATACGTCAGTCAGTCGGGAGACAGAGGAGCTGCTTTTACAGAGGAAAAAAGCTGCGCGCGGCGGAAGTTCGGGCGGCGCCCTGGTGAATCGCGCTCTCTATTGCTAGAGCTAATGGCGGGTTCTACATAGGTCTGCATAGCTGCCGCGCCGGCTGGCAACCGAACTCTCGGCGAATCGTGCTCGGCCACAGATGTCGTCGAAGCAGCAGCCGAGGCGTCCCCGACGCCAGCGCGTTGCTAGGCGCGGCGCTGCAGTGCTAGGCGTCGGCTTCCCTCTTCCGCGCCTCTCGCCAATGACACGCTTGTTTTCTCTCCACTACTCTATGCTATAGCCTTCAGCCGAAGTCTATCAATGTGTGTGTGTGGGGGGGGGGGGGGGGGGGGGGGGGTCAGTGAGCACCCTCCACCTTCCCCCTTTACCCAATTAACACGTGCATGCAACAAATAATGCAACAAATATGCAAATAACGAGCGTTTGTTCGATCGTCGCTGAGAATTGACAATTGTGCGACGCCTGTACAGTGCACTGCACTCCCACTGAATTCTGAATACCTTGTCTCGCAGAGTACACTCCACATGACGATGTACTGTACATTTAGCGCACGCAGTTATCTGTGTCTGTATGTATAATACATCTGCGATGCGTACGTGCGATGTTACTACGGGTATGTTGTATCTGGCGAAAGCTATTGAACGGTTGACTATTGACGCGGCCGTCGGCTGGGTTGAAGTTGGCGCCCCACACGCATCGCACTCTCAGTGATCTTTGCAGGGAGGTAAGACGCGTGCGTCGTCTGATGACGCATCTGTCACGCCTTCGAACGCCCACACGCAAAGCCTCCCTCCTGGGCTTTTCTGTGACGCGCGGACTTGTTGTTTGCTCTGGATGACAGTTCGTGTAGCAGTATGCATTTTCATAGTCGCTGCGGCCGAGCGGCTCTGTCGATTGCGCGGTTGGCGCCGCCAGCCCCTGTCAACAGACGAACTAATTAACCGCGCGCACAGAGGGCGCGGCGTATTGATTGCGTCTCCCGACGAGCGTCCGATCCATCCGACCAACTTGAAAGCAAGAAAGACAGGACACTTTTGGAGTTTGTAGACGGGAGAGAGAGTTCTACCTTGCGATTGTCGAATGCGGCTCTGCTGGAGAAAACGCTTTGAGCACGCGCGGCGCGTGCTGGCACTGGCACGCACGCATGCATGCACCGGCACGCACGCACACGCCGGCACGCACGCACTCACCGACGCGCACGCCCAGGTGTACCACGTGGTCGTGGACACGGATTCGACTGCCGAGAAGCTCTTCTCGCGCGGTCGCCTCCAGCGGCGCGTCGACATCTTCCCCATCAACAAGGTGCACGGCCGTCCCGTCGAGCAGCGCCGCGTCGAGCAGGGCAAACGCCTCGTGAGGAGCACAAGACAAAGCACGAAGAAAGGCCTTGTTTCCCAAGGTTGGAGGGCCGAGGCCGCGTGTAGGTGGGCGCCGAGCACTGCGAGCTGGCCCTACGCCTGGTGGGCTATGGCGAGGAGCTGGCCGGCGTGTGCGCGCACGTCTTCGGACGGGCGCTGATCACGGACGACTTGGACATGGCCAACAGGCTCGCCTTCGACCGCGACATCGCGGCCAAGGCGATCACGCGCCAGGGCGACATCGCCGACCCCGCCGGCACCATGACCGGAGGTGCGCTGGCGGACGGACGAACGAATGGGGGCAACGGATTTGCTGGGTTCCATTCTCGATGGACTCACCAACGAGGATTTTCTTATGAACTTTCAATTAACTTTCTCGTACTGTCCCAGCCTTGGATGGCGTTCTTCCGACTGTCTTTCGCGGATTATGTGCCTCAAGACAGGAAGGCGTCATGGAGATGGATGGATGTGCTATGTGGGCCATTGCCGGCATCCTAGCGTTGCCCGTAATCCACCTACAGCAGCAACGCACGCTGACACGCGCGCCTCGCAGGACACCGCGCCACGGACGGCCGGTCGGTGTTCGAGGACGCCAAGAAGCTGCGTCAGTTGCGCGACGAGCGCGAGCAGCTAGTGCGGGCGCTGACCGGCCTCGACGGTTCGTGTGATCCAGGTCAGCTGTGTGATCCTATTCGGACCGATCGCTCGCTGCTGCAGCGGAGATGGCCGAGCTGGGTCCGCGACTGAAGCGGCGGCACGCGCTCGAGGTGGAGGTGGGCCGGAAGGAGGCGGAGCTGGAGACGGTCCGGGCGGAGCTGCAGCAGACGAGTCAGCACCAGCTCGAGGAGCAGATCCGCAACTGCCGCGCCGAGATCGGTGCGCGAGCCTGTTTGTTTGTGTGTGGGCCGCTTCTATGATCGTGGGGGGCCGGCCCTCTCTGGTCACACAGCATTGACCGCGGCTAGTGAGAGGAGAGATGAGGGCCAGGAAATTGTCACTGACGCCGGGTTGGTTCCGCTGGCCGTCCGCTGGAGACTGGCGCCTCTGAGGCTGCGCTCTCGCCTTCCTTCAGAGTCTGCGGAGGCGACGTCGTCGGCTGCGCACGCGGCGCTGCTGGAGTTGCGCGCTGGCCGGGAGGAGTTGCGGGAGCGCCTCAAGAACCAGGAGGCCGAGTACGCGAAGGAGAAGCGCCAGGCGGAGACGGAGCTGCGCGAGGCGCGCGACGCGCTCAAGGCGCACGAGAAGGAGATCGGACGCTCCAAGGAGACCATGGACTGCCTCAGGTGCCCACTGATTCCTGTCTCGCCCGAATTTCTCAAGTACGCGTGTACTATTGCTACAACCCTCTGCGGGGGAACTATTGGAGAGGGTCTCCATGATTTGAACCTTCAGCTACGCGGGGGGCACCATTGGGAGGTGCTACTGTTTAAGGGGGCACTATTTGGGTAGGACCGTCCATTGGTGTCAATAGCCATAGCCGGTGCTGTGTGGTATTGTCTGGTCATATTTGTCTGGTTCTCTAGGGAGGAGGTGGTGCAGCTGGAGAGGGCCTTGGAGGAGCAGCAACAAGAGATGGAGGCGAATCGACAGCAACAGGAGCAGTTCAAGCTGACCATCGTGGAGAAGGAGAAGCAGCTCGCGAATGCAGAGGTTTATAGAGAGGAAGCGCCGGCACGCACGCACGCACGCACGCACGCACGCACGCACGCACGCACGCACGCACGCACCGGCACGCACCGGCACGCACGCACGCACGCACGCACCGGCACGCACGCACGCTGGTGCTTGTGTTTGAGGAGACGGTGGCGGAGGCGGAGCGCAAGGTGCACGAGTTGACGGCGCTCAAGATCGCCAAGCAGCAGGACATCAACAGGACCGAAGCGCAAATTTCCGAACTCAAAAAGAGTCTCAACGCGTCGGGTGAGTGGTGGTGGTGGTGAGCGATCTCAACTTGTGCCGTTGTTGTATACCGTAAACCATATAGTTAGCCCCCCGGGGGCGTTCGAGCTCTAGGAGGGTGTATAATTATAGGGGTGGTGGCTAATTATAGTGGGGGCTTATAAACTGAAAGTGTCGATGTGTGGGAAGCTTTGTGGGCGAAAAGGCGCGTGGAGACGTTTTTTAAGGGAAAAACGACGCATACACTGGTACACTCTAACACACTCTCACACAGTCTCATATGCACATACATGCACAGGCATACACATACGCGACCATACATACACCCAGACATACATACATACAAATTTTGCCTTTCAGAAGATAGTCCATATAGGGAGGGGGCGTAATTATGGGGGGGGGGGCTAATTATAGGGTTTACGGTATGTGTTTCAATTGTCTAAGCAAGAATTGTTCCGAACCGAACCCCTAGAGAGGAATTGCACTGTCTTTGGCGTCTGGCGATTATGTGGTCGTTGTTCCGTCTGCTGCAATCCCCCAATAATAAGTACCCCTCTTCTTTATCTGTTGTTCTGGTAAGGCGTGGTAGCGCCTGTTCGTTTGAAGGTGAATATTTGTTGAAATTGGGCCCAAAAACTGGCGCCGTAGCGCGCGATCTTTCAGAGCTGAAACGCGAGCGCTTGCGCAAGGCGGCCAGCGGATCGGAGGAGGCGGCCAGCGACTACGACAAACACGTCAGTGGGCACTTTGTTACAGAAATTTCTTGGCAAATCAATAACAGATTTGATAGAGAAATGACCAAAAGACACACTACGACAAGCAGAGCAAACAGCCAAAGAAAAATCGTATTGGACAGAAAGTGAAAAATACGAATTCGAGAACATTTTTAAATTGTCTATCAACAGATGCTTTTTTTGCTATTCATTTTGAAAAAAAAAGACGGGCCGCGACGGAGTGTCGTTTGGGACAGTGTATGGCCTAGTGGTGGGGAATGGAATCGGCATCTTGCGCGCAAGGTTCTGGGTGCTGGAATCACTAGAAGACGCGAAGGCGTCATGGAGATGGGTATGCAGCCTCCTAGCGTCGACCCAAATCCAACAACAACAACAACAACAACAGCAGCGAGTGTCGTTGTGCCTCGACTGTGCAGGTGCAGTTCCTGCTTCGCGAGCAGCCCTGGATCCGGTTCGTGGAGGGCACGTACAACCAGGCGGGCGGCGAGTACGAATTCTCGCGCGTCAGCGGCGAGACGGCCGCCAAGAAGGTGGAGACGGACCGGCAGCGTCTGGAGCAGCTCAAGAGACGCGTCAACTTCGAGGCCATGCAGGAGCTCAGCAGATACGAGAACGAGGTGCGTGCGACTGCGCACCCCGCCCGCTGCCTCTTCGTCCCCCCCCCCCCCCCCCACTCCCCTGGTCTACTATGATGGGCGTAGAGAGGTGGGCAGATAATTGGTGGTAGCTGCACTGTAATCGGGTGACGTACGCACAGTGGGGTATTTATTCGATGGATAGGCTTTTGAGTTCTCCCTACACCAGGCGTTCATGTACTAGAGAATTCTGGAAAATTCTGCTGATGCGGGCAGTGGAACATGGGAACCCCCATTACCCCACCCCGCCCCCCCCCCCCCCCCATCCCATCCCCTTTCCAGTTACACGTCTTGCTGGATGGTAACGCCAGTCCATGAACGAGTTCGAGCAGAGAGGGAAAAATTTTGACGGCACTTTTCAGTGTACACTCACATCACCTACTCCCTCCCCCCCTTCGTCGTCCCCCCCCCCCCCCTTAGTCGGACGCCGCCCCTTTCGGGGCCGCGTCCTCGGACGTACTCCCCCCCCCCCCCAAAGTGAAAAATTTGGAATTTAACCTATGCACGGTGGCTCATTTAGATATGGGGGTGGGGGGGGGGGAGGATGCAGTTTTTCAGGGTGCTGGTAAACTCGACGGGGCCGCCAGGAAGGAGGGGGTAATCAGAGGGTTTTCGGTAATTTAATTTCGCGAAATCTGCAGGCAAAGAGCCTGCAGGAGAAGCAAGAGAATTTGGAGGAGGACAAGCGCAAGCTGAAGCGCACCATCGACGACTTGGACAAGAAGAAGAAGGAAGCCAATCTGAAGGCGTGGCGAAAAGTCGACAAGGTGCATTTGGGTTAATTTTGAAATGTCAAATTAAAAAAAAGTTAAATTTGAGGACTTCACCGAGATATTCCGCACACTGCTGCCCGGCACGACTGCCGTCCTCAAACCGCCGCCGCCCTACGCGTGAGAATTTTTACATTATTTTCTAAATTTTTGATTTTAATTTGTGAGTTGTGTGCAAGAGAGGTACCAGCGTAAGTAACTATATTTTCGTGTAACATTGCTTCGCAGAGATTGTGCTTGCGGCGGGTTCCCAACATCCTCAACTACTGTTGTACTATTGTAGTTGCACTGACGATGCAGAAGGTGAAAATATTCTTAATGTTGCAGTTCTTTTTTAGTGAAGGCCAGGCGTTGACGGGCCTCGAAATACGCGTCGCGTTCGGCGACCTTTGGAAGGAGTCCTTGTCGGAATTGAGTGGAGGTAGCGTGCGTGCGTGCGTGCGTGCGTGCGTGCGTGCGTGCGTGCCGGCGCGTAACTGGTTCGTGAACGCGCATCAGTGCGTGCGTGCAGGCCAGCGGTCTCTGGTGGCCTTGTCGCTCGTGTTGGCCATGCTCAAGTACAGCCCGGCTCCCTTCTACATCCTGGACGAGGTGGACGCCGCGCTGGATCTGAGTCACACGCAGAACATCGGCTCCATGATCAGGTCCCACTTCAAAGGCTCCCAGGTACGCGTTCTGTCACGTCTCTCTCTAAGCAGAAGGCAAGAGCGTAGCAAGAGAGGAAATAAGGGGGGGGGGGGTGGCCGGAATTGCCCTCAAGCGTGCCTGCAGCAGGTGTTCTAGGGAGATACGAGCGTGCGTGCGCGTGTCACGTGTGTGGCGTTGTTGCACTCATTGCACTCAAAATCGTACTATTGCATTCCTCCTCCACTCAAAAGCCCGGGTCGCATCAGTCAACAACCGATCGATGCTTCCCTCTCTGTGTGCGTCCGCAGGATGTCTCGGTGGTAATGCGGGCGGCCAGGGACCGTACGTCTTTACGGGGAGTCGCCATAGTTCTGGACGTTGAGCACGCAGGCGTCGGAGGCGCGGGGGGGGGGGGGGGGTGCCACTCGAACATTTTATAATGGAGCGCGCGAATCACAAACTGCGCACTTTGAATAGCTCGCGCTAGGTAGGTCCTAGGAAGAAGTTGAGGATACCATTCGAAAGCTTGAAGTGTCTACTTTCCGATGGTGTTAAACTTTTTTTAAAAATTTTTGAATTTCGCGCCAAAAAATCGCTTAGAAGCGTTTGACTGCATTTTTGCCGATTTTGCAGCGACCATATCTCGTCATGGAAGCACCGGAGCGAAAATTTATTTAAACAATGCAAAAAGCGCTTCAGGAGACCTACAAATTCTTCCTTTAAGTCGGCGCTCTAGCGTCAACCGCGAAAGAATTACAGTCAAAAAACCGATTTTTGGTCCAAAAAACGGCCCACCACCACAACTTTGGCGACACCGTTTGCTCCACCGATTGACCCGAACTAAACCGAATTAGGGCGCGTTCGAACCGGCCATTCAAGGGCTTTCAAACGCGACATCGCGCGCCGCAACAGCTAAAGGCTCGTGGCTACCGCGGCGGTTTGTTTGAGTTTCGCGCATTTTTTGAGATTTTCACAAACATTTTTTAAACTGCCATATCTCAATATCAAAAGCGAAATTCAAAATTCTGTCCTTTGAGTTTCTAGAGGACATCTTGAAGTGTATGCATGCCAAATATAAAAAAAATCAAAAAATGTTTAGGCCCAGCCCACGGGGCTAGTGTGTTGTGCGCTCGATTTTTCCATCGACCTGCCAAATGTCCATCTTTGACAGCCTGGCTCGCAGCAGGCGCGCATCAGCTGGCGCTGCACAGCTGTACATGCGTAGCCTGTGTAACGTGCTATTAGCTTGCAAAACGCCGCGCTGAGCGGCCGTGGCAACAGGGCCAACAGCGCTGCTCAAAAAGGCGAAAAACCAGCTCGACCACCTGGCTTTTGCCTCACACTCCCAACAGTGCACAGGTGCGCATGCCATATTTTCTCCATTCGTGCCGCTCCTCCAATACTACCCCCTTCCCAATAGTGACCCCTGGCAGCTGAAGGTTGAAAAAAATAGTGCCCAATACCCTTCCAATAGTGGGCCCAGCAGTGCCAATGGTAGTCATTTTATTCCCCTTTGTAACCAGTGTCTCTGAGAGCGCCTGTTACGTAGCTCCATTTCCAGCGCTAAATACGGTGTATTCAACTTGATTCATTATGAAAACTGCCCTGTCAGCCTCATTTTAATACACATTTGACCTCATTTGGGCCTCATTTGACTCTTTGTGACCCAATTTGTCATTCAAATTGAAAAGTTGAAGATACACAATATTGTGCCCTCTCTCCAATAGTGCTGCTCCTGGGCAGCTGACGGTTGAAACAGCAGTGCTTCTGGGTTACAAGTGCAGAATTTATAGTACTACAGTTTGCGCGTGGTTTGTGCGCAAAAACATCAATTCCTTCCTTCACTAACACAGCGCCATTTAGCTATTTTATGGTAGTATGGCACATCAAAATACACAAGAGCACGTACTTTATTTATCATTGTAGGTAAACATGTCTAAAACAAGTTTTGAAAAACTCTGGGATGGTGGGCACTTTCTGGGGGGCGGGTGGGGTTAAAAACTGGAGAAGGGGATCTAGAGAGGAACAAATACCTAGGTACTTTTTGGTCAATTTTTAGTAAAAAATACCCCATATAAACCCTAAAATAGGTACTTCTTCGTCGACATACACTGTAAACGCAATATAGGTATATTTTGGTCGACTTTGATCAAAAACACTACAAAACACAGTGTGTTTCTATTTGGTAGTAGGAGCAAGTTTTTAAAAATTCTGGGGGGGGGGGGGGTGGGGGTTCACACAAACCCGGGGCCTTACCTGTTGGGGGGAGTTGGGGCCCCAATATTTTCAAACACCCCCCCCCCCCCCCAACCCAGAGTTTTCCCAAGACATTTTTTTCAACATGTCTAAAACGATAAAAGTGAGTAAATGTTGGGATATTTCAGTGCTTTTCAGTGTTATATCACCATTAAACAGATAAACAGCTAAATATCACTGTTTCAACCCTATTTATACACATTTTTGAACAAAAAGTATCAGTATATGTAACACATGGCCACCGACCCCCCCCCACTGTTTTGCTCCAGACAATTCCACTCCCCCCCCCCCAAACCGGCCATTTACACCCCCTCCCCACTCTGCCAGACCCAGTTACAGGTATTGGGAAGGTTGGGGAGACTGTGGGTAGGGTCAAACCCAGAACCTGTGGGACGCCCCGCCCCCTCCCAATCCCCACCCCAGTTACAGGTATGCTCCCCCCCCCCCCTTAATCACTGATTTGAGTGCGTTAATATCTGGGAAACAGCAAAACAATGTTTCTTTAGGCCACCTTTTTTTTGGAGGGGGGGGGGGGAAGCGACACTGGCCACACCATTGATGCCCTTCCCCAGACCCTTTAGGATCCATCAATGCAGCAAGGCATCTGATGTATCCGGACATACATTGTAAGTACCGTAGTCGTCGCCCTGCTGCGCGCTCTGTATTTACAATGTGTACGCGACCCAGAGCGTCGGCGCGTCAAGGCGCCTCAAGTGGCGCCCATCCGTCAATCATCCGCTGGCCCCTCTGTGTGCCTCTCGTTGCCCGCACGCTCTCACGCTTGCGGGCCTATTGTCTAAGGGCGCCGCCTGCGCCCCATCGCCTTGATTGTTTTCGCCTCTCTGGCGCAGGCCAGGCAGTTGGTGTTTGGCCTCGCTCCGTTGACACAATACGGAAAATAAAGCTCGTGTACAGGACCTAACGTGCGCGAGCCACGACCAAGACACAACATTGGCGAAGCGAGCAACATGAACTCCGCGCTGGCCCCAGCCAAGTTCTTGGAGCACCCAGGCGACCCGCCGCTCCGCTTCCCCACCTGGCTGCAACTGTTCAAGCAGTTCACGTTCCTGCTCGACCGGTCCACACCAGCCGCCGGCCAGCTGACCCACCAACGTCTCCAGCTACGGACCCTCCTGCAGATCCAGAACCGGTCCCCATGCCTCACTTGACCAACCGTGGACCTTACTGTGTGGGCGACATGGTTATCACGCGACGCCCGCCTTCTCAAGTCCTCAAAGGGCAGTCCCCATGGTCCGCACCCATTCGCGTCGCTGCCGTTTTGGGACAATGGACCTATCGCCTTGACAACGGACAAATCTGGAACGCGCGCAAGATCGTCGTTTCTACACGCCATCTCAGCCGAGCCTCCTGCATCGGCTGGCACCAAACCAGCGTCTTCGCGTCGTCCCAACGTCCAAACTTCGGCAAACCCCCTCTCGCTTTTCGCCTTGAAAAGCTGCGACAAAAGGAGGGGGAGTAGTGATGTACGGACAACATTGTAAGTACCGTAGTCGTCGCCCTGCTGCGCGCTCTGTATTTACAATGTGTACGCGACCCAGAGCGTCGGCGCGTCAAGGCGCCTCAAGTGGCGCCCATCCGTCAATCATCCGCATGGCTGCTGAGAGGCACACAGAGGGGCCAGCGGATGATTGACGGATGGGCGCCACTTGAGGCGCCTTGACGCGCCGACGCTCTGGGTCGCGTACACATTGTAAATACAGAGCGCGCAGCAGGGCGACGACTACGGTACTTACAATGTATGTCCGGATACATCAGCATCGACGACTAGTTTGCGAAGATAACTGTAGTATGCTGCGCACCTGTGCACTGTTGGGAGTGTGAGGCAAAAGCCAGGTGGTCGAGCTGGTTTTTCGCCTTTTTGAGCAGCGCTGTTGGCCCTGTTGCCACGGCCGCTCAGCGCGGCGTTTTGCAAGCTAATAGCACGTTACACAGGCTACGCATGTACAGCTGTGCAGCGCCAGCTGATGCGCGCCTGCTGCGAGCCAGGCTGTCAAAGATGGACATTTGGCAGGTCGATGGAAAAATCGAGCGCACAACACACTAGCCCCGTGGGCTGGGCCTAAACATTTTTTGATTTTTTTTATATTTGGCATGCATACACTTCAAGATGTCCTCTAGAAACTCAAAGGACAGAATTTTGAATTTCGCTTTTGATATTGAGATATGGCAGTTTAAAAAATGTTTGTGAAAATCTCAAAAAATGCGCGAAACTCAAACAAACCGCCGCGGTAGCCACGAGCCTTTAGCTGTTGCGGCGCGCGATGTCGCGTTTGAAAGCCCTTGAATGGCCGGTTCGAACGCGCCCTAATTCGGTTTAGTTCGGGTCAATCGGTGGAGCAAACGGTGTCGCCAAAGTTGTGGTGGTGGGCCGTTTTTTGGACCAAAAATCGGTTTTTTGACTGTAATTCTTTCGCGGTTGACGCTAGAGCGCCGACTTAAAGGAAGAATTTGTAGGTCTCCTGAAGCGCTTTTTGCATTGTTTAAATAAATTTTCGCTCCGGTGCTTCCATTACGAGATATGGTCGCTGCAAAATTGGCAAAAATGCAGTCAAACGCTTCTAAGCGATTTTTTGGCGCGAAATTCAAAAATTTTTAAAAAAATTTTAACACCATCGGAAAGTAGACACTTCAAGCTTTCGAATGGTATCCTCAACTTCTTCCTAGGACCTACCTAGCGCGAGCTATTCAAAGTGCGCAGTTTGTGATTCGCGCGCTCCATTATAAAATGTTCGAGTGGCACCCCCCCCCCCCTGGCCCCCGGCCTGCCCGCGGGGGGCCAGAGGAGAGTGGCTGGGGGGCGGGGGGGGGGGGGGGGGGCGGGGAGTGAAAGAAAAAGAGCTCAGGTCGACGTCACACACTCATCATTATTCATTACTACCCTTCTGGCTGAGCAGTGCGCAAACAGTGACGGCAAGGAGTAGGGCAGACTTCAGCATTGCTGCTACAGGCGCTGCGTGTTCTTCAATTGATTTACCACAGAAGAGTATTGTGGGAAGCAAAAAAGGATGCCTCAACCGAGGTGTCGAGCGAAGTGTGAAGTTGGTATCCAGCACGTGCAAGCTTTAAAGTCAGTGGTACTGGCCTGGCTGCAAATCGAATTCACATCTGACGCACGTGACGCGTCCTTGAATTAGAGCCGACCAGAAACGGTCGACAACAGATTGTGCGAACATTAGAGGTTTACCAAAGAAAAATCGGGGAAGAAAGTGGAGCGTGTTGAGATGGGGGAGGGATGGATAGAACATCGACGCGATCATGCAAGTCGCATTTTTAACCTCTCCAGATTGATAAACGTTTTTTTTGCATCCTTTCTACCAATTCATCACCAGAAAATGACGCTGTTTCGACAAATTTTAACCAAAAGTGCATTCACGATATCTGGGGCGGGGGGCGGTATAGTGTGCGTGTGTGTGGTGTCAACCTCGTGTCCCAAGTGGAGAAGGGTACCCCTCCCCAGCCTCTCAGGTATAGTGGGAGTGTGCATAGCAACAGTCTACCGAGAACAACACGCGCGCACACGTATTCTTTCCTCCGCGTTTGCAGTTCATCATCGTGAGTCTCAAGGATGGCATGTTCAACAATGCGAACGTGCTCTTCAAGACCAAGTTCGTCGACGGCACCTCCACCGTCACGCGCAACGTGGGCGCCGCCGCCGCAGCCAGGCGCTGAGATTCGCTGATTTGCGTCCTTTGAAAGCACAAGCAGTGTGCGTCTTTTTGAAGAAGACGCAATTTGCTTGTGCGAAGCTAAGGTCCGCTGAGGGCATACCTGTAACTTGGGGGTTGGGGGGTTACCCCACTATTTTTCCACCCCCCCCCCCCCAAGCTCCCCCAGAATTTTCACAAGGGATTTTCACTCTGTCTAAAACGATAAAAGCGAGTAAATGTTGGTGTATTTCAGTGTTACATGACCATAAAACAGCTAAATAACACTGTTTAGACCCTATTTATCCCCATTTTTGACCAAAAAGTACAAGTATAACTCAAAGAATGGCCAGCGACCCCCCCACTTTTTGATGCCGACACCCCCCCGAATTCGGCCATTTACCCCCCCCCCCCCCACTCTTCCAGACTCGGTTACAGGTATGGCCGAGGGGTGTTCCAACTCGTGTAGATACGCACGTTGCACGTCGTGGCAGTTGGCGCACTCGTTTCGGCTTGATAAAACATGTCTCGCGGATACTCGTTCTACTCCGTCAACAACACTCAAGTTTGTGACTAGCTTTCGATGCTTTGTGGTTAAACTGCACGCACAATGCACCGTAAACCGTGTAATTAACCATCCGGGATAATTGCTTCGTTCAGCCCGTAAGAAGGGGCTAGTTATGGGGGGGGGGTCGGCAAATAAAAGGCGTTCAGGGAGGTGGGCCGATTATATTTTGGCGATTTGATCAAAATCAAAAAATGGGGGGGGGGGGCAAAAATGATCAAAATTAGCATTCTTACTCGATAGTTGATTCCGATCTACAAGGCTCTTCTTTTGAGCTATCACTCGCCAGAATCCGTTCTCACAATCAAAAGTCATAAGCGACTGAAAATTGGAAGAAACCGCATTGAACAAATCGTCACATTAGGGTTCGCATTTCTCACACTGGTATTTATTTCTTCGATGGGGAACCACGCGCGAAGACAGACATCATGCGGTGCCCGGACGCCAACTGACAAACGCAGCTTTTAAAAAGAAGACAACTTCGGCCCTATGTGGCGAATGTGAGACTCTGTGCGCAGCGCATACAACCACAAGGACGAGCAAAACACAGCAAATCAGTACGAAGGGCGATCTATACACTTGAGGACACCACACTTAGCTTAGGCTGACATGACAACACAGGCAGACCTGCGACAACCGTTGGTGAGGAAGCTTTGCTTGTAGTGACAGATATTCTAGAAGAACAACAGCAATCAGCCATGTGCACCACAGGATACGCAAGGTCGCATTTAGTGGGGTCTACCTGCACACTACACAACGGGTTTCCTTTCAGATTTCGATACAGCATACCGTAAATCCTCCAACAGTGCTCCATTTACAATAGTGCCCCAGGACAAGTAGAAGCCTCTTCTATCTTGCGTTGTACAATGGACAAAGATCAGGCCATAGGTAGAGTGAAGGTACGTTTCTAGTACATTCTACTGAAGTGAACTTCGAGATTTGAACAATATCAATAGTGCCTGGGCCAGGGGTGGCATTAGAGGATTTGCGGTACTACTTTTTAATTCAACATGGTGTGGTCGGTGAAGATGCTCTTGCGCTGCTGCTCGACCTTCTTGCGCCACTTGCTCTGCCGGGCCTCGACCTTGCCCAACACCGAGGCACCGCCCCCCCCGCCGGGCGCCGCCCGCCGAGAAGGCGCGGCCGCGCTGCCGCGACTCGACGCCGCTGCACCGTTCCTTTGAACGGCGCACTTCGACTGTACTTCAACACCTCCCAACCCCCCCCCCCCCACCAGTCACCACCCGCCAGAATCTAGGGAAGCTTCTTAACCATGTGCAAAGGAGTGAAGAGAGTTTTTGCGTCCTTTTCCCATAAAATCGCTACAAAAAAAAACGGAAATAGCAATATTTAGACCTTTTTTCCTGAAAGTAGCCACTTAACTATGACGCCATTCCGCCGCAAAAGTCTCAATTCTTGATATCCACCCAACACTTGTGGCTCAAGCCCCCCCCCCCCTCCCCGCTAGAAATCCTGGTAAGGTTATCCGGCCCTTTATGGGTACTCCCGGGCGCGCAAATGGCGACGCGTCGCTTCAAGAACACGTCTTATCTCGCAGCGGCTGTGGGCAGCGGTAGTTTACACAACGTACGGCAAATACGCGCACAGAGAGAACTGCGCTACGCGATTCGCCTGCTTGCTCCAGTGCAGCAACAGAGCAGGGGCAGTGCACAGCAGGGACCAGGTTTGGGTAAAAAAAATTTCATTTTTTTTTTAATTAAAAATAATTGTAAAAGTTGCTCTTTTAATGTTCTCAGAGACCATTTCGGATGTCAAATCAATGCTGCAAACGGTGTGTTAGCCGAGTAGAGTGCGAATAACCAGTTACGGATCCAGGGAGGGGGGGGGGGGAAGGGGGAATTCCCCGTCCCGAAATCGAAAATCTAAGGGGGAAAGGAGGGAGGCGAAGGCTTGGCCGTCAACAGCAAAGTAAAACATTAAAAGCCTGTTGAAGTGCACTTCAATAAATTTTTTACTACTGATAGTTTGTTTTTATTGAGTAGGACTATGACAATGACTATCGAGACTTGGATTGATAGCCTCTGGAACACCAGCATTAGTGCTAATTATGGCTATTTAGCTCATCCATGCTGCTACTACATATGTATGTAGGTTTATCGGGTTTAAACGCACTAAAACCGTCGTTTTTGCCTATTTTTTAGCACTTTGACAATTTTGACAACGTTTTGTGTTAATTTAGAATCCACTTTTCATTTTGCACAAGCCTGGCTGGTACAATGCCCACTGAAGAGATGGTGGGAGAGGAAGCGAGACGCGCGGCAGTGGCAAAGGGCTCCAAGACCCGCCGAGTCCTCTACGACCCCACCAGTAGCGTGCAACAATACGTGGAGGCCTTCGACGAAGACTGGGCTGACAACTATGACCAGGTACGATTGTCAGACTTCGACTTGTCTAACCATTCTGGTGGCGTGGTGCATGCGCAAGAGCAGGGGGTGGGATCTGGGAAAATATTCCGGATTTGAATTTTTCGTAACTAAAACAAGCCGCACAGCTGACTACTGTGAGGAATGGGTCCACCAAAGGGCTTTAAAAGTAGCAACGACAGCCACTTCTGATGTTTTACACACAAACCAATGGGCCGAACGAATTCCATGACATGCATACAGAACATGTGAAGAGTTTGGTATAGTGTGGTTTGTGCGCCACAGACGAAACTTTTGCCATTTCTACCTACACTCAACGAAATTTCGAGGAAGGGGGTGAGGGAGTACAGTGTGCGGCAGGGTTACCCCGCCAACTTTAAAAATTAATAACTCATGCTAGGAAGCGAATTTTTTTATGCGGTTTGTTGCATTCGAACGACAATTCGATGGCAATTTTTATGCCGCAATATCAGCAAAATCGATCAACCGAACTGTTCAATATGACCGAAAGCCCCAATTCGGTGTTGCCAGTTGAGTCGACTTCTGGGAGCTTTGTGTAAAGGCCGCCTTGACTCTTTCCTCGGTGGACTGAGTGCGCACAGAGCGCACGTCGCCGACAGGCGGCCTACTCTTTTATTTGAGCACAGTGCCTCGCTCCAGCAGTCTTTTGTGGCAACCTTTGATCAAGTCTTTCAAGATCAAGGATGTCGCGAAATTCCGTCCGAAACTTTCGTTGGGTTTGAGAGACGCTTCGATTTGTGTCATACCAAATAGCCAGTTTAGCAAGCTCCTTTGAAGAAAAACCTTCCATTTTTTGTTCTGTCTTTTGACTTTGGAATTGGATTGCTACCAAAAGTGACAAAAGTTGCTTAAAAATCAAACTGCACAGTAATACTATTTTCTTTTATGGGTCTCGCTCATTGTCATCGTAAAAATAATCTCATAAAAATTGCCATCGAATTGTCGTTCGAATGCAACAAACCGCATAAAAAAAATCGCTTCCTAGCATGAATTATTAATTTTTAAAGTTGGCGGGGTAACCCTGCCGCACCCTGTATTTCTGGGGGCTCCTTGTTGCCCCCCCCCCACCTAGATCCGCCCTTGCTTGAGAACGAACGTTCTGGTAGTCAGTGTG
Source organism: Paralinhomoeus sp. GSCO2_6 (assembly GCA_030248085.1). Taxonomy (NCBI): domain Eukaryota; kingdom Metazoa; phylum Nematoda; class Chromadorea; order Monhysterida; family Linhomoeidae; genus Paralinhomoeus; species Paralinhomoeus sp. GSCO2_6. Next base: position 1,159 of record JASAMY010001866.1, on the reverse strand, counting down.
GATGGCTTTAGGAGCTGGGTAAGATTGGCATGCTGTCATGGGCAACTGCGGTCGAGCTGGTTTGCCAACACCAGCCGGACAAGGACAGTCACGTCCTCGACTTCTTGGGCGGCACCGGCATCGTTGGACAACGGGTCGGCACCATGGAGGGCAGCGTACATACACCGGGTTTTTGAAGTGGAGGGGGGTAACTTTTGACCTGGGGGTGGGCAACCCCCCAGTTACATATATGGCAGCGTATGGCCCTGTGGTAGAGAATCGGCCTCTTGCGCGCACGGTTGTGGGTTCGATTCTCGACGGAGTCACTAGATCGAGGACTTTCCTTTTGCTGGATTATCTCGAGCTGTCGCTGCCCAAGATTACAGATGACGTTCTTCCAAATGTCTTAGGCTAATGCGGTTCTAGTCGAGAAGGCGTCGTGGAGATGGGTATCCTAAATGGGCCATTGACGGCCTCCCAATCCAACAACAACAACAACAGTGTGGACGATCGTAGTAAAACACCAGACTGTGTGGGGAACGGGCGAGGGGGGTCACCAACACAAAGATGGGGGGGGGGTAAAAGATGTCCAGAACGGAGTATATGACGCTAGAAAACCAGACAGGGATGGGATTCTTTAGACAGGCGAAACATTGCCGACCGAATCCAGCACTTCAGCTCCACGACGCTGGTTATCGTCGCCTGGAGGTGATGGACGGCAGCGAGGCGATGCTCAAAAAGGCCGCGGCGCTGGGAGTCTACAGGAAGCTCCACCAGGAAATCGTGCCGAGGAGGGGACTGATGTATCCGGACATACATTGTAAGTACCGTAGTCGTCGCCCTGCTGCGCGCTCTGTATTTACAATGTGTACGCGACCCAGAGCGTCGGCGCGTCAAGGCGCCTCAAGTGGCGCCCATCCGTCAATCATCCGCTGGCCCCTCTGTGTGCCTCTCGTTGCCCGCACGCTCTCACGCTTGCGGGCCTATTGTCTAAGGGCGCCGCCTGTGCCCCATCGCCTTGATTGTTTTCGCCTCTCTGGCGCAGGCCAGGCAGTTGGTGTTTGGTCTCGCTCCGTTGACACAATACGGAAAATAAAGCTCGTGTACAGGACCTAACGTGCGCGAGCCACAACCAAGACACAACATTGGCGAAGCGAGCAACATGAACTCCGCGCTGGCG